>CM071576.1:24154051-24274280 GCA_036426205.1 Ascaphus truei
CATACATAGTTGTGTGAAAAAGAAAGTACACCCTCTTTGAATTCTATAGTTTTACATATCAGGACATAACAACAATCATCTATTCCTTAGCAGGTCTTAACATTAGGTAACTACAACCTCAGATGAACATCAACACATGACATATTACACCATGTCAGGATTTATTTAACAAAAATAAAGCCAAAATGGAGAAGCTATGTGTGAAAAACTAAGTACACCCTTAGTGCTTCCATAGGAATTAAGATGCTAAGTAGCAGACAGGTGCTGCTAATCAAATGCCCTTGATTAATTGGTCATCAGCAAGTGTGACCACCTCTATAAAAGCCGAAGTTGTAGCAGTTTGCTGGTCTGGAGCATTCAGGTGTGTGTTAACACAATGCCAAGGAGGAAAGACATCAGCAATGATCTTAGAGAAGCAGTTGTTGCTGTCCATCAATCTAGGAAGGGTTATAAGGCCATTTTCAAACAATTTAAAGTTCATCATTCAATAGTGAGAAAGATTATTCAAAAGTAGAAAACATTCAAGCCAGTTGCACTAGGATCGGGCGCTTTTCTTTCTTTTTATATACAGTACATACATCTATATATATATAATATCTATATATATATATATATATATATATATATTATATATTAATATATATATTTGTGTGGCGCAGATTGAGGGTTTTGTTGTTCCACCGGTATTCTTCTCAGATCGTCGGTCTTGCAGGTGGGGAGGCTGATCGCATGCCTCTTCCCTCATAGTGTTTCATTAATTACTTTAAAGCATCATTATTTTCATTATAGAGTGGCTTTATTTTTTTCAGTGGCACTAGTTTGCATACTATTTAGGGGAGGTACTAGAGATGTTTTACTCTTGTGTGTTCATTTGTTGTATTTATTAATACATTTATATACTTTGTATACCTGAGTGGTTTTTTGAGGGATACTCTTTTCTTCACATAAAAAAAAAAAATATAATATAATATATCAAATATATATATATATATATATTCAACTTTAGAAAGTTTGTTCTGGAATATATATATAATATATATATAGATATTATATATATATATATATATATATATATATATATATATATATAATATATATTATATATATATTCCAAACATACTGTCTAAAGTTGATCTTAATCATTTGAGATTGAATTAAGAGTAAATGCACTTTTCCCACACTTTTTCATGACCCTTCTACAAAAGCAATAATAAAAACCCATTTCTTTGACAAATCCTCTGTCTTTCCAGATAAGGGAGAAGATTTCGCCTCCGTAGAAAGCATGATTCGCATCGAAGTCAGCACATGAGGTACATAATTAACTTTTTAAGCATAGGAATCTGTCTGAAAGACGCCGCGAGACTCCCACACACCACCATCTGCCGCTGAGAATGAAATGTCCACCTCGCAAAGGAATTCCTGCAGACTTAGTGCAGAAAAAGGTTCCTCTGTGTATTTGAAAGAGGAGCCTGAAAACAGCATACTGCAACCAATCTGGGAGGGACGAAGCCCAACCCCACAGACCTCTACTGAATTTGCCATCATGTAAAAGCACTTAGGCTGCGGCCCCGCTGCCTGCGCTGCACGTGCATCTGCGAGGCAGGCGGCGCGTGCGGCAGAGTCCCCCGGTCTGCAGAGAGCTGCAGGGGGAAAGGCAGGGGGGGGGAGTGATGGGGGCGCGGCCATGACATCAACCGGCACGTTCGCCCCCATTGGCTGAACCGCCGGGGGGCGTGGCCTAGCGCTCCGTCGCGACTCCTGCTCTCAATTTTCTTGAGAGCAGGAGTTTCTGTCAGCGCGGCATCCGCCACAGCTGGCGCTGCAGTAGCCAGCGGGGACCTGGCCGTAGGCATGTGACACCAGAGATGTGCGATTTGTTTGCGCTGAAGTTTGCGGACAAGTGAAATCTGCTGAAATTTTTACGTGAACAATTCCCCAAAGCACGTTTGAAGACATTAGCTCAGCTCGGTGAGATGGCCCTTTATCTGTATATACTGCCATTTTGCTAAATGCTGTCGAAAAAGTCACACAATTTCTCAGTAATCTGGCAAAAATTTTGCATTTTTGGGCATGGCTAAGGAATTTGAAATAGAAAAACACTACATTAAGGAGAAGATCGAGAAAAACAACGACAAAGCCAATTTGAGCACATGCACATAACAAGTGGTCGACAAATCACCAAAAAATCTACTCGCCGAACAAAAAAATCTACTCGCCACCTAGTACCACACGTGTGCTGCTTGGGCCAATAGGAGCTCGCCACGATGTTAAATCCACTCGCCCGGGGCGTGCAAATGTATAGGTTTGTCGAACACTGCACATAACGGTATGTGACACCTTATATTACAGATGCATCATTTAGTGTTCCATGTTCAGGCCCCAAATGATATCAGTAAAAATCACAACAAATTAATGATATGCAATAAATACACACAGCCTCTGTCAGGGCCTAGATGTAGGGTCGTTTATAAGGTTATGTGTTATGATTTTTCCCCGTGCGCATTGAAATAAATGGGAGAAAAATCTTTGCGGCATGATAAATAGGGGCCTACATGAAGGTTTGATTCTGCAGCGATTTCCACTGTGCGGATTTCTCATTGTGCCAGTTAAAAATGGTTATGCATTTTAAAAGCTATTTATCTTGAAAATGTTACATAAGGTGTTGCATGTCTGAGTACTTTCACATATCCTACATATATTACTACATGGGACTCGTTTTGCATTCAATGGACATTTCCATGTGTAAACCGATGTTCTACTGAAATAAAATATTACTTAAGCTATGCTGTTTTTTATCCCAGCCCAGAGAATTACTGCTGTTGATTTCCAGCATCTTGCAAAAGTAGCAGTTTTTAAATATTGATTGCTCCTCTTTTATCCCCAAAAGATATATTTTGTGACTTATTTGTTTGACCATTACATTTAATATATGAAATGTTTATTTTCGGTATCGCCAAGAGAGAAATTTGCTAGTCATAGTTTCTTTGTAATAGGTTTTGTATGATTCCGACATTAATATTTTATGTTCAGTTATGGGGTTTTGCTTTTGTAAAGAAAGATCAGAAGAATTTTTTTTATTTTCTCCCTTTCTAATTAAACAAACTTTGCAAAGCTAAAATTACCATTAATACAATTTCATTTTTACACTGAGCTCATAGTGTATGCAATGGTTTACAGGACACTGACAAAATTAATTTACAGAATAATAATTGGAGATGGGTGAATTGTACCGAATTCGGTGAAGTTTGCCAAAAAAAAAAAAAAACCACGAGCAGGTTTTTGTTTCTCTAATGGAATACTGGAAAATGCGAAAATTTGCGAATGTTAACAAGTTTCCACGGATAACTTTAACTTACAGGCAAAAATTCTCATGCAGGAAAAAAACGGGAAAACATTTTCACCATGTCCACACATTTTTTTTTCCTCCCGAAAATCAAAGGGGAAAAAAACTCTGCGAATCGAATTTCAACAGATTTGTCCATCTCTACCAATTATACAGGGGCGTAAATATTGGGGACAGTGATAGGGTTAATATTGGAGCAGAGGGATACTAGTAATAAATAGACACATTTACACTATGTACCATGTCACAAGCAAAGCATGTTACCTCACACTCTAATTGCTACTAATTCCACTAGTTGTCCAACAACTCCTACAAAATGCCGAAACAAAACCAACCAGTTCTACAGCCAAATACAGACAAATTATTGATATGAAAATACTCAGCATACAGAGTTATGCGTCAATGTCTGGAGTCCGAGCCCGATTTCCCAATACGCGTGTCAGGCCCCGGCCTAAGAGCCTTGAATTTTCAGGGCCCCTGGTCTGGCCTCTAGTTTTATTTTTTGCATAGCTGAACATCTGAATCTGAAATCCATCCGTTTCTCTTCCCTTCCCTACATTCTGGCGCTAGACATGTGCGCCGCCAGAAAATTAGCGGCAGCTGCATGTTGAGCGTAAATTATCGACGGAGGCGGAATAATTCGGATAACGCTGTATAACTGTCGGGGTCGGTTTGTCAATGGCGTAATTGGCGCATTGTTTTTAATTGCCGCAGGCTGCCGTTATCAGAAGCTTTTCATTAAACCCTGACTTGAAACGGACTTTAAACCCTAATTTTAATCCCTGACGGGTGTCGGTGTGTGGTGTGCGCTGGTAAGGGCTCTTTGTAAATAACGGCGCAGCGGCGCTGTCATTTAGTTGCGGCAGCGGGGGTGACAAAAGTGTATTTTTGGAGTGGGGGTCGAGGTGCCCGGGTTCCCGGCCTAGGGCCCCCATTTGGGCAAATAGGGCTCTATACAGGTAGACAGAGGCAAACCAATTGCCAAAAAATAATCAGGGTTTAAATTCTGGTGCATGCTAACCCATCAAATCCCCAATTTTCCAACTGAGGGCATAGACATAGTCCGCCTCTACGTGAGGTAGAATCCGGCCGGACGGTCCCACCGTGAAGAGAGTCTTTAGATCTTGCGGTGGTGGTCTTGTCCCGAACCACAGGCCTCAAATACTGTGCGGTATCTTGCTGTGTCCTTCACACTATACAACTACAGGGGCAATGTCCCTATCTGAGGGGTCTGTCCCTGAAGCACCCACAATCTTATGGGTTCTCAGGGCCTACTTGGGGTTTAAGGGGGTAAAGTTGGCCTAGTCCAGGGAAGCACTGCTCCCTGGACACTACATGTTCTTGCTCAGCTCCCCTTCCGACTGGCGTGGTGTGCAGAGCGCGCCAAATGTATCCAACTGCCTGTCCGCTATCCCTGCAGCCTGATTGGCTGCTGCGCATCACGTGATCGCAGCCCTAGAGGTTGCTGGGGATTGTAGTTCTCCTGCGGAGCTCAGCATGTAATGGCTGCCGCACATTGCTTGCTACTGCACATGCGCCGAGCACTAAGATGGGCGCCGCGACCTCGCCACTCACTGCACATACGCAAGTAGCTTCTGCGCATGTGCACGCAATCCAACATGGCGGCCCCTGCTGTCGGGTGCGCCGCGGACCTCTGGGGACCCACTCGCCCGATAGCAACCTCCCTAATAGCCCGCCACTCTCCCAGTGCCACGGAGGGGAGGGGAGCCAAGGGGAGCCCTGAGGGGGACCTGGCCACATTAACATTAAGTTAAGACTGACGGTTTATCTACAAAGGACAGTAACGTGAAATGGTTTTCTCCTGTACAGAATATAGCGTTAACTAAAACGCACATCAGTGAGAATGACAGGAAAATCATATGCAAATGAAGCATTATCATAACATTGCCTACACACTAAAGCCTGTTAAGGTTAACGCGGGGACTTACCATTGTGGTAATGAAGTTATAGCTAAACTTGACATTACTCCCACCCAGACTCTGACAAAATCTGGATGGGTCTAACACCAAAGTTAGGTCTGATTTAACTAACAGGGCGTTATTTCTCTGTGTTATTTCCCTCTCCTCTCCTCAACTCGAGCTAAAGACCTGTTTCAGGGTCTGGATCGAAGTAACGCTAAGACATACTTAAAGTCATGTTTCTGTATGATAACGCAATATTGTGAATTCAAGTAACTTTTATGAAGATGCCAAATGATTACTCAAAAAGGACCTAAGTAGAACGAATGACAGAGCACAAACCGGCCCAGTGAATAATACGTGCAGCGCAATACCAGGGGAATGAATGTGTTAAACACAGACGGTGCTCAAAACAGGGAATGACGACCTACTCACAGGTGTTTGCTGAATGAATCCCTTTTACTCTACGGTACACACGTTGTGTTATTTTGAGAATACACTTTTATGAATAAATAATGTTTTTGCAACATGTGCTGAACTGTGGAGTTTCCACGAATACACAAACGATCTAGACCCAACTTAATAACCCCCCACCCCCAAAATCCATTTCTTCTTGATAAACATTTTCTCCAAAACAAAAGATATCTGAATTCTGATCAAAGAAACCGTATGAAAGACAAAAGGAAATTAAACTAGGCGAGGATAAAACACAGCCTCACAGCAGCCACATAATGAAAAGACCTCTCAGGCAGGGCACCTGACACGCAGGAAGGGACTCCCCGAGTCCCAGCATAAGAAAAACATCTCTCTTACAGAAATAAATTGTCCTGTTATTGAGTAAGGAAACAGTGGCAGGATCAGTGCGACAGGATTTATGTTCTTGGAGATATCTCGGAATTGAATTTCCTTGGTTACAAACCAACCAAATGAAAGGCCAGTGCCTGCTCCGTCTTAGGAAATGAAGCTCGACTGATTAATAAAACTCATGCGGGTGCATATCTAGGGTGCACTGACTGTATCATTAGAGGTGAAATATCTGCAAGGAGAAGTGAGCAACACACAGTATTGGTCTTTACACAGGCAGACTGCTGACGTACAGTATGCAGAATGAGGCAAATCTATGTGACTGGAGTCTACAATCAACTAGAGTATCTGCTTTCCAGACATAGGCTGTGAAAAAAAGCTACAATGCAACACTTTTTTGCCAATTTTGTTAGGGGGGGTCAATCTATTTTTTTTTTTTTTTGCACTGAATTCACGCACATTTTACAGCCAGAGGAATTTCATAAATAACATTTGAAGTGATTTATGAGGACTGTGGAGACTATGGTCCTTATTCTGTAAGGTGTAATAAGCGCCGATGAATGGCTATCACAGAAAAAGCCCTATTAAGATAAATGGGGCTTTTCATGCGATAGCCCGTCAACTGCGCTATCGCAGCTTACAGAATAAGGGCCAATGTATCAAGGCAAAGAAAATTATACATTGTACTATATTTGTGTTAAATGGCCAAATGTCTCCAATGGTCTCTATGCATCTGGGGCAGAAGTAAGTCTGAAAGTGTCCATCACTTCACTGGCAGAATTTGGGGAGAAGAAAAAAAACGAGAAACAAAATGATGTGAAGCCACTCAGAATTAAATACATCCCCATTATATTTGCATCAGAAAACTCCTCGAACCACAAGCTTGTGTACAAAGGGTCAAATTGGAGAGAAGTATCTTTATACATTGGAAAAACATGAAAATATCTCTCTCAGTCAATTTCTTAAATACAGTATGCGCATTGCTTTAATTCTACCCAACTCCTCCTATTGACTCTCGTGAAATCACACGGTGCAATGGTGTTGTAAAGTATCTTGATATATAATGACACACTGAGTCACATGCGTGAAAAGCATCTTACCCGACACCCATGGGCCAGGTGTCTCCCTTGATAATACACCCACCTACCAATGCAAAAACAAAGAAAGAGACAGCGCAAAAAACCTCATTGTGCAATATTTAAACAAAATTGTATTGGTAAACTGGTGAGTATCACACGTACATCAATATAGTTAGATTTAAGCAGAACATGTTATGGACATGTTACCAATCTGTCTCAGGGTACAGGACTTCTAGTTAGCTGGCTTCTCACAGGTCTCGTGGAACAGCATGCAGGGTACAGCAGTCGTCACCGCAGGGGAACTGCCACTCAGATGAAGAAGAACACTCCGATACCTGTGTTACGGTGGAAAGTCCTATCACTGTATCCAGCCCTCTGCACACCAGCTTTCAAAACGCACAACGGGGCGGATGATGATTCGGCTATTAGCGCTGCGGGAACCTCACCGTCAGCCGCTTGCTCGGAGAACGCTATGACGCACATCTGTGGTCGTCATCGGGCGGCGTCAGCGGTCGTGCGCGAGTTGAGTCACTGCTGAAGTGAACTTGAAGGTCCCCAAAATGTCCCGTATATGTGCCCGCTTGGAGTCGCGAGCAATTAGACAATGTATTAGACAATGTATTAAAACATCCAGTATGTAGGAATAAATGAATAAATAAAGGAATAAATGAATGCGCCCTCAGTCCAACGCGTGACGAAGTGTTGTAAACGCCGCCCGATGACGTCACAGATGTGCGTCTAGCGTTCTCCGAGCAAGCGGCTGACGGTGAGGTTCCCTGCAGCGGCATACATAGCCGAATCATCCTCCGCCCCGTGTGGCGTTTTGAAGCTGGTGTGCAGAGGGCTGGATACAGTTGATAGGACTTTCCACCGTAACACTCGGTATCGGAGTGTTCTCTTCATCTGGAGTGGCAGTTCCCCTGCGGTGACGACTGCTGTACCCTGCATGCTGTTCCACGAGACCTGTGAGAAGCCAGCTAACCTAGAAGTCCTGTACCCTGAGCACAGATTGGTAACATGTCCATAACATGTTCTGCTTAAATCTAACTATATTGATGTACGTGTGATACTCACCAGTTTACCAATACAATTTTGTTTAAATATTGCACAATGAGGTTTTTTGCGCTGTCTCTTTCTTTGTTTTTGCATTTAAGGTTTTTTCGGAAGCTTGTTCCTGAACCAATGAACGACATATTCAAATCCATACAGATGTACCAACCAGCTTTTACATACAAAGTGAATACCAGAAGAGAACGTCTATTTATAAATATACATATATAGAACAGAGAGATACAGTATCTGTAACCCATCTATTTCCACAGTCCTATATGTCCTGTGCAGGCCCCCGTCCATCATCCCTTAGTACACCAGAATTGGACCCCTTGAATAAACCAGACAAGATTGTGCATGTATTAACCAGTGCTTTATGTCCCTGGGCAACCTTAATCCGGTGGCCCGTACTCTTAAACACTCGATACTTAACGCAAAATATATATTGTATATACATATGCAATACACAGTAAATGAGGATGCTGAGTCTCTTGTCCCTCATCTTAGTCCCAGTGTCAATGTGGAAGCCACTTAGGCCAATTTAATTACCAGCACTGTGTTGAGCTCTTATCTCAAAATGCGTGTCATTGTGTTTGCAGGCCTGTTAAAGGTGAGAATCTGTGAGGTGTGGTGTGTGTGTGTGTGTGTGTGTGTGTGTGTGTGGGTGTGTGTGTGTGTGTGTGTGGGGGTGTGTGTGTGTGTGTGTGTGTGGTTGTGTGTGTGGTAATACACAAAGGATACTGGAAAGTTGTGGGAAAGGGCCTCTCAGCTGTCTGTTATCCAGTTGCACTTTAACGGCCCAGCAAATACCTAGATCTTTCTTGCTGTGGGTTCTTGTCCTCTCTCGTCTCTGTGTGTAGGGGATGTGTTTCTGCTGCTGTCTCTCCCTTTCTCTCTCCTTGGCTAGCAGTCTCCTACAAGCCACCTCTTTCACCTCTGAGAGTGTCAGACTGTCTCTCTTAGGCTGTGTTTATAGTAGGCACGATGGTGCGTGCGATTTCGCACGCTGCGCGAACAAAATGCAGAAGCTCTATCAGGCCGGACATTGTGTGCGCGAGCGCGGGCGTGATGAAGTGACCACGCGGTCAATTTTTAAAAAGACAATTTCGTTTTTTCGCGTGGCGGCTGCGTCACGTGAGCAGTTCAGCCAATGAGGGGTGAACAGGGTGACGCGTTCCCAATGCCCCACCACCGCCCTCCCCATCGCCTCCTCATTGCCTCCAGCCTTAGTGCAAACATCGCTTGGGAAACACGCGTGCGCCTACTATAAGCTCCACCTTAAGATCCTCTCACTGTCACCTGGGCTGTCTCTCTATGTGCCTCTCAGTCTGTCACTACCTGTCTCTGTCTCAGACTGACAGTTGGTCTACAGATTCTGAACAAAAAAGAAATCGTGGGGCCCAGGACAAGCATTTTAAGCAGCCCCCCACCCCCGTGTCGGCAGTATTGCGAGCCGCCCCCCCTCCCAAGACCCCCAATACATATATAAATTCTCCCAAGCTCCCCAATACATATAAAAATACCCCCTAGGGTGGGGTACATTGGATATTGGTGCCTCCCCCTTAATAATTGAATTTAAGTATTGCCTATTACCAATACCTCTTTATTTGTGTCTATTTTTCTCAGTCAATGGACTGAGTACATGCACTGGAGGACTTCCTCCTTTGTATTTGATATATACCATGGGAAAAGTATGGGAGGGGTGGGAAAGGAAAGTAAACCTCTGCTCAGCTAACAGGTAAGTTTTTAATGGTGTAGAAGGTGCTTGTCTGGAATTGTATTGCAATAAACCGAAAGAGAAAGAACTCAGTTGAAGTAGCATAATATCAATGATGATTAGTGTATTGATTAAAAATAATCTTTATTATTCAATTTAAATGTTAAAAAAATGGTGTACAAAGAGAAAAATAATAATCTGACATGATATGTCAGATATCTGGGGCTGTGCCCAGTAGTAGCGGATCGCTACATAAGGATAGACCCCTATTGTCGGTCTAAGAGTAGCAGGGTCTAGTTGCTTAAGTTGGTAAAAGTAAGTACTTACACTCTGTGAAAGTTGTTGAATAAAACACAAGTCTGAGGACATGTCTTGCAGAATGACAATAAGTTTTATTGCAGTGTACGGTGCACACGCAGAGGAGAGTTTCAAATAAAACTCTCCCCAACGACATGGTGGCATACAGGCCTTATTATACACAAAATCAAAGCCACACGCCCCTATACGAGGTGCGTGTCGTCATTACGTAAACAAAATATGAACATGAACACATCGAGTAATAAACATTATTATGGGATGCATAAATGAATGAAATACTCAGCTAATATTCCTTATACAAGCCGTTGCCTTTTCTCTACATACGGAACTTCATGGGCACCTCCCTCGGAATGCGAGAAAGTGCCGTATCGTATTTTCATAACATTGGCCACTTCTCTTCTGCTTAAGGTCTTGTGGCTTGATGAACCGCTCAATATCAATTGGAACTTCAGCCAGAAAAAAATGTCTTTTAAACTAACGTCCATACCAACTTTCATATAGACAATAGACAATATCAAGCACCTAAGATGGATGCTGACTCAAAATGGTGGCTTAGATCCCAGTGCTGTTTATGTCACACCCCCCCCCCTTAAGTCACATTCTCACTTTGTCAACTCCCCCTTGGCCAAGGGAGGAGTATAGTGATGTGGAACTACAGATGATATATCTCGTCAGCTGCTTGTATGATATAGCTTAACACAGCAATTTGTGCTGTAGTGATTATGGTATGTTGTAGTTTAACGCCACGTTGCTATGATGGATGGAGGAGCAATAGAGTGCAGCCTTGCTGCTTGTCCTCAGTATATAGATGTATAGCTAAAGTTCTGGGCCCAGAGTCTTGATAAAGCAGCAGAAGCGAAACGATCGTCGACTAGGCTTTTTAAAATTGTAGCAGTGTCAGCTTTACCTTACTTCAGTAGTGGTGGACTTTATTATTACTATGGCTGCGATATTGAGGTGAATGGTTTGGAACGCCATCATTATAGACAATACAGCTAACCTAACCTCCACTGCAACACCTATTGTAGTGACTAGGAGCGGAACACACCTGTGTGCAACTTGTCCAAACGAGCCAAACAGCTGATCCACAGGTAGTATCCTACATCCGCAATTCCTACGCCCTGATAACATTTCACTGCTATCTAACTGCCCCTGATGGTAACTGCGACCACAGGGGGCTAGAGCAAGGGCTGTCTATGGCTAAACTTTAGCTATACATCTATATACTGAGGACAAGCAGCAAGGCTGCACTCTATTGCTCCTCCATCTGCATAGCAACGTGGCGTTAAACTACAACATACCATATCACTACAGCACAAATTGCTGTGTTAAGCTATATCATACAAGCAGCTGACGAGATATATCATCTGTAGTTCCACATCACTATACTCCTCACCTTGGCCAAGGGGGAGTTGACAAAGTGAGAATGTGACTTAAGGGGGGGGTGTGACATAAACAGCACTGGGATCTAAGCCACCATTTTGAGTCAGCATCCATCTTAGGTGCTTGATATTGTCTATTGTCTATATGAAAGTTGGTATGGACGTTAGTTTAAAAGACATTTTTTTCTGCTGAAGTTCCAATTGATATTGAGCGGTTCAGCTAAGCCACAAGACCTTGAGCAGAAGAGGAAAGTGCCAATGTTATGAAAATAAGAGACAGATAGGCACTTTCTCGCATTCCGAGGGAGGTGCCCATGAAGTTCCGTATGTAGAGAAAAGGTCAACGGCTTGTATAAGGAATATTAGCTGAGTCATTTCATTTATGCATCCCATAATAATGATATTAACTCGATGTGTTCATGTTCATATTTTGTTTACGTAGTGACGACACGCAACCTCGTATAGGGGGCGTGGGCTTAGTATTTTGTGTATAAATAAGGCCTGTATGCCACCATGTCGTTGGGAGAGTTTTATTTTGAAACTCTCCTCTGCGTGTGCACCGTACACTGCAATAAACTTATTTGTCATTCTGCAAGACATGTCCTCAGACTTGTGTTTTTTATTCACAACTTTCACAGAGTGTAATTACTTACTTTTACCAACTTAAGCAACTAGACACTGCTACTCTTAGACCGACAATAGGGGTCTATCCTTATGTAGCGATCCGCTACTACTGGCACAGTCCCAGATATCTGACATATTCATGTCAAGATTATTTTTTCTTTTTCCTTTGTATTTGAGCCTATTTTGGGGAGTTGGAATACCTCCGTGGACTCTAGCAGCAGGACTCAGTGGACATTGTAATTGATTATTGCTACAGTCACTGGACCGTAAGTTTGTGGTTGGCGATACTAGTTCTCTGTTCTCTTGCTGCTTAGGGAGAGCCGGGGCTCGGCCACGAGAGGACCAACTTACTGTGCTGGCTGGCCGGCTGGGGCTCCGCCTCCTCCCCCGACTCACTGGGCCCGGGAAACAAACCCCGGTAGACCCACCCTGTTGGCGGCCCTGTCCTCACCCCTACTACATGCAGCACTTATTGTATTGTATGTCTTTATTTATATAGTGCCATTATTGTACATAGCGCTTCACAGTAGTAATACACGTGGTAATCAAATAAATAACAGATAATATAAACAACAGATCATGGGAATTAATGCTTCAGACATAAAAGTAACATTAAAGAAGAGGAGTCCCTGCTCCGAGGAGCTTACAGTCTAATTGGTAGGTAGGGAGAACGTACAGAGACAGTAGGAGGGAGTTCTGGTAAGTGCATCTGCAGGGGGCGAAGCTTATGTATCATGTGTTCAGAATATCCACAGTGCTATTCATATGCTTTTTTTAAGCAAGTGTGTCTTAAGGTGGGTCTTAAAGGTGGATAGAGAGGGTGCAAGTCGGGTACTGAGGGGAAGGGCATTCCAGAGGTGTGGGGCAGTCAGTGAAAAAGGTTTAAGGCGGGAGAGGGCCTTAGATACAAAGGGGGTAGAAAGAAGACATCCTTGAGAAGAACGCAAGAGTCTGGATTGTGCATAACGAGAAATTAGGGCTGAGATGTAAGGAGGGGCAGAAGAGTGTAAAGCTTTAAAAGTGAGGAGAAGAATGGAGTGTGAGATGCGGGATTTGATCGGAAGCCAGGAGAGGGATTTCATGAGGGGAGATGCTGAGACAGATCTAGGAAAGAGTAGAGTGATTCTGGCAGCAGCGTTTAGGATAGATTGTAGGGGGGACAGGTGAGAGGCAGGAAGGCCAGACAACAGGAGGTTACAGTAATCAAGACGGGAGAGAATGAGGGCCTGAGTCAGAGTTTTAGCAGTCGAGCAACAGAGGAAAGGGCGTATCTTTGTTATATTGCGGAGGAAAAAGCGACAGGTTTTAGAAATGTTTTGAATGTGAGGGGCGAATGTGAAAGAGGAGTCGAGTGTGACCCCTAGGCAGCGTGCTTGGGCTACTGGGTGAATGATCGTAGTTCCAACAGTAATGTGGAAGGAGGTAGTAGGGCCAGGTTTGGGAGAAAGTATGAGGAGCTCTGTTTTAGCCATGTTGAGTTTAAAGCGGCGGAGGGCCATCCAGGATGATATAGCAGAGAGACATTCAGAAACTTTGGTTTGTACAGCAGTTGTAAGGTCGGGTGTTGAAAAGTATATTTGTGTGTCGTCAGCATAGAGGTGATAATTAAACCCAAAAGATGTTATTAGGTCACCTAGAAAGAGTGTGTACAGAGAAAAGAGAAGAGGTCCCAGGACAGAGCCCTGGGGTACCCCCACAGAGAGATCAATAGGAGGAGGAGGAGGTGTTAGCAGAAGAGACACTGAAAGTACGATGGTAGAGGTAGGATGAGATCCAGGATAGAGCTTTGTTCCGAATACCAAGAGTTTGGAGAATGTGAAGGAGAAGAGGGTGGTCCACGGTGTCAAATGCATCTCCATATACATCTTATCATCTGAGATCTGGCTCCAAAAGACGGTTCATGGTCCCAAGGTTCAACAAAGTATCCGGCCGCTCCTCTTTCACATACAGTCCACCCCACAACTGGAACAATCTACTGGAGACTCTCAAAGCCGCCACCAGTCTAAATTCTTTCAAAACTAAAGCCGTCTCTCATTTTAATCTGGTCTGTGAATGTTACATATGCCTATAACATATATTATCTTTAACTGTGCAAGCAACGTTTTGTATATAATGTATAAACCTGTTCACCTAATATAACCATGTATTTGTCATCATAACTCTATGCCCAGGACATACTTGAAAACGTGAGGTAACTCTCAATGTATTACTTCCTGGTAAAACATGTTATAAATAAATACGTTTTTTCTTCTTATCCAAACCCATGTCTCCTGTCATGTGTTGCCAGGCAGATCAGGGACAGTGCCTCTTTCTCCTTATCACACCCTGTGATAGGTGGAGTAGATTAATTATGTGTTATCCACAGCATACATACTGTATATTTGTTGCAGGGACTACATTTATATAGATGTACACAGTGCTGCACTGTTAGATAGGGAGATGTATACACATTTAAAGAAGTGTACTCTGTTCTGCACAGGTGTATATGGCGATATAAACAAATGAACATACATAAAGATATATACAGTGCTGTACAGATATGTAATAAGACAGGTAGAGATGTAGTAAGACTTACAGCTTCTGTGGGTGCGAGAGGTTGCAATGCTTAATCTCGTCCGGGCCAGGGCTCGCTCACAGCCAAGAAAGGCTGGGCCCGCGTGGGAGCTCCGCGTCGGAGCGGCTACCGGCGCCCCCTATGGAGGTCTACATCTCTGGAAGCAGGGGGGACCCGGAACTAAAGTGAATAAAGTATGAAGTATATAGAAAATAATAATAAAATAATAAAACAAGAGCTGCTCAGGGAGACACAGAGAGAGAATGCTTCTTTCTGGGACTCTGTGTAGCTATCACAGACTCTGGCTCGGGATAACTTACACTGCTTTAATCCTCCCAGGTCTCAAAATGTACTGTTTTCGGGTGTCACACACATGCCACACACAGATTTCAGCCTGTTGGTCTACGGCAATGGAGACAGTAAATCTTACTTCATCTGTATTTACAGGGTTATACACACATACTATATTGAAAGATACACTGCTCTGCACCGGTATATAATGAGATATACACACACATATAGATATATACATAGCCCTGTAAAGAAAGAAAAAAGAAAGGAAAAAAATATATATATACACACACACACACACACACACACACACAGATATAAAGACATGTACACTGCGGTTCAACATGAGAAGAAACATACATGAACAAGGGGACATGCAGCACTCAAAACATGGACATTGGCTTACATTGCTGGCAAGAATCAGGAATGTAATATGCAGAGCGATGTAATATAGGGAGAACAGAGCACAACAAAGGCTAACCCCGAAAGCGT
The DNA here is from genome assembly GCA_036426205.1 of Ascaphus truei. Lineage (NCBI taxonomy): Eukaryota > Metazoa > Chordata > Amphibia > Anura > Ascaphidae > Ascaphus > Ascaphus truei. The sequence continues at coordinate 24,169,625 of CM071576.1, forward strand.
TGCCCTCTTTTCTCCCTGTATTATACAGTATATTAAATTATTTATTCTTGCTCGCAGTTTTTGCTCATTTTCTTGCTTTAAGTGCTGCAGGCCCTTGTTCCTGTATCCTTTTGGATGGGCTTGCGGACCATCCCACCTGTACTAGCTCCGCTCCTAAATGTAATCAGTAGGTGAGTGCCAAGCAGACCCTATCTTTTCTAACAAACATACATGACCATATCCCATTCATGCACTAATCAAACTACTGAGAATTCCTTGGTTATTCTTCCTCCCCAGTTTGCGACTGTTCCTGAGGTTATATTTGGGACGGTGGTCATACTGTACCGTTGTGTGGTCCCTCCTCACTGTCGGAAAATGCTGATTGCACATGACAGAGTTTCGGCGGTTGCCGATGATGTCAGCCAGGTTCCGTCGCTGGTTACTGCGACCCGCTTTGATGAGAAAATAAAACGTCCTGTATATCCGTACACTCCGAGTGCCACAACAGTGTATTCCTGGTGTGTCCAATAATCATAGAACATGCACAATATTGCCACCTGGCTGACGTCAAACTCTGTCACGTGCAATCGGCATTTTCCAACAGTGTGGAGGGACCATGCAACGGAGCTCACAACGCGGGAAGTCTTGTAGACCAGGACCAAGACTTCCAGCAGGAGTTGGTGTTCCGTGGAAAGGAGATACTGGACAACTCATCTGGCACAGCCCATGGGATCGGGCGATCGATGTGGGAGATGCTGTTGTGGTAACATGTCCCTATCATGTCACGCTCTTTTATCTTTATCCTGATGTACGTGTAATACTCAACTTCTGACTGAATATTTCAATACATTTTTTACATACTGCATGAGATTTTGCTCTGTTTTCTTATTTTTTCTTTGTGTACTAGTGCTATACAGTAGGTTGCTGAGCCATCCTATGTAAGCAGCTGCAGCTTCTCAGATCAGAACTACACAGGTTCAATTTACTCCTGTTGTTTTCTATCCAGCACTTGTGATTTACATAGTTTTTATCACTATCCATATACACAGTCACTGTATTTAAGTATCAATATTATATTTTCAAAAATAATTCACTCAATTACACACAAATTCACACAAATATTCACACAAATAATTCACCTATTGTATACTTATTTATTGTTTATGTATTTCATTATCACTATCTTTTGAGCAGTGTTTTTTTCTATTCTTTGTCAAACTGAGAGGTGTCTGAAAAACACTGTATCAGGGCCGTAATTTAAGGATTATGTGTATGGTACCTGGGGCTCCTGGGGTCTCAAGGGATCGGAACTGCCTGAAGGAGACTACAACATGACTATCCACAAATTGTACTTGAACTGTATGTGAATGTGGGGTTCCAAGGGGGGCTCTCTCATGCGAGGGACCCAATCGCTCAAGAAAGGAAGCTGCAGTGTGTATGATAGCGGTTCCCGACAAAACGGGAGAATCGCGTGGTAAACTTTGCAAGATGCAAGCTTTTTCTGTAGCAAAATATCTGGGATCAGCGCAAAAACGAAGCCACACCCATAACTAGTGCTTGGTTCAGCGCAAAAATGAAGCCACACCCATAACTAGTGCTTGGTTCATTGCAAAAACGAAGCCACACCCATAACTAGTGCTTGGTTCAGCGCAAAAACGAAGCTACACCCATAGCTAGTGCTAGGTTCGGCGTGAAAACCAAAGCCACACCCATATTTTGTGTCTGAGCCCTGAATCCACCAGGGGGAGGAGGCAATGATTGAAGAGTCACCACTAGGGGCGTAGCCGTATGGGTCTACCGCACCCTCAGATGCCCGTGGTGACTGGAAGAAGCAAGTCTTATTCTAGTTGTACTCTTCTAATATGGCTGAGAAAACCATTGTGCAGTATGCGCTACCAGGAGGACTCCTGGTAGGGCAGATCAATGGAGAGGACTGGCTCCTGTGTGTCTGCTCGAACTGTGAATACCCTGGCGGGGAAGTGACCGTCAATTCCTGTTTCAAGAGGTGTGGAACACCCCACCTTCAGCCAATATTGCCGCCACAACCTGTGCCTGGCCAGAAGGAAGTACAGGCCTTCTATACTATTATCTTTAAAGCTACCAAGGCTCATGGAGCAAGCCTCCCCCAGGGAATAGAAGAGTTCCCTGATGGCTCTCTATGATTTATGCCACCCGGAACGGAGAGGTCTGAAATGGAACGATCTTCGAAACTATGTTGCATGTAATGACGAATCGGAGGCAGATGCTCAGAGGGAACTGTGTGTCAATGATCAGAACTTTAAATGTGACTTACCTGGTGAGATGACCGCTGAAGAGGAGTCTGGTTCTCTTCTGCTGGTGGTGCAGGAGTGGGCCCGCTACTTGCAAGCTGCCGCCAGCGTTGCCGAGGTGTTCCAGCCATCCTCTTCATTCAAGGTATCGACGCTGTGCTGGAGGAATCGAGGCTGAAGGCTCCATCGCGATGTTCCTGCCGAAGTGTCATCCCATCGTTCCCGGAGTAGTGGTAACAGCCTTCCAGAGCGAGAGGGAGCTTCATCCAATGTCCATGACATAATCGGAGGCGACCCCACCAGAGCGGAAGACATCCGAGACCCCAGAAGATCTTTGCGAGGCGTCGGAGGCGCCTGTTCCTGGACAGGAGAACCACATGGATACAACAGCCCAGCAGAGAGGCCAGGATACGTTCGATCTCCAGGCTCCTATGATGACTACAGCCCTGCAGAACGGCGCGGGTGCATCGGCCCAGCTGGTTCCCGTGAAGGAATCCATCTTGGAAGTACCGCCGGTGATGCCTGAACAAATTCCTAATGAGCCACTGTTTTGGGTGCTGCCAGGGCAAGCCTGTGGGCAGAATTTAATTAAAAATAGTAGGGCAGATAGAATTGTAGTACAAAGTTACAGGAAGTCTCATAGATTCGATTATCCATACGTGCCTGAGCCTTTAATGCGGGAAGCAGAAGCCCATAGAGAAGAGTGGGTTAGGGATGCCGTGCTGGATTATCTGGCTGCCCGGTGTAACCTACCCTGCTATTATAATGAGGAGAAAGTATCCTACCTCATAAGGGTATGGGAAAGTGGGTAGAAATATCTACTTAGACAGGGTGGAGTACCTCTCAGAAAGGGGCGAGAAAAGGTGTTAGTAACAGTACCTGATGATGAGGGTAGGTTAGTTCGCAAACCTGATCCAAAACATTACTACTGTATAGGTATAGATTCTCCAGTTAGGAAAGATCCTGTTGTACCCATAAGTACTAATTTTATGTTGTTCTTATGTTTTTCCTGTTCTCCAATTTAGGGATGACAGGTAAATTGGGTGTCTCAGTGGGGGTGTGAGAGTTCCACCAGGTGGAGCATGTAGCCAGGTACCCCCTAGGCTACTAAATTCCTCTCCCTAACATATAAGTCCTGGTACCACCGCAGGCAGTGTTGGGGTTAATCTTCACTCTTGCTGCAGTGAACAACTCCATAGAGTGATAGGGGAGGTGGACCCAAGGCCTAGGTACCGCCCACTACTGGGGCTTAGACCTGGGACTCTTCCCTGGTAACCAAAAAGGGGCGGCAGCTTAAAGTTAGTATCTCTCACCTCAGGATGAAGAGAGGGTGTGTGTTCCAGTCGTCTGGACAGAGGGTCTCCACGGTCCTGATCCTTTAGGGGAGTAGGTGAAGGGAGCAAAGGAGAGCCTCTTGGGGCCTCAAGCCCCTTGGGTTCTGCTCCAGGGTTAGGAGAAGATCCAGTGTTATGAGCTGTTCATTCTCCTATCCAATAAAGTTCCTGTTATTATTTTATCCCATCTGGCGTATGACTTATTCAGGGGGATACAGTGAGAGAGTTTTCCTGCAAGGACCATCCCTATCTATGATAGGGCCTTGCTGGATGGAGGCGCTGCACCGAGAAAGATGTTGAGCAAACCCAAAAAACTGTCCTGTTTATCCCCAACACCATTGGCGGATGCTCAGGCCCCTTCTGTAAACCTGCAGGTGAGCACCCAAATACCAGGTAGCAGTGAATCTCCCTTAGGGTGGGGGAACACCGGTTACATTACATGTTACAATATACTGTAGTCCTAAAATAATGTTAGATTATATTACATGTTTCATACAAATACATCTGAATTCCATCTCATCCTGTGTACATCTTGTGTTCTTGAAGGGTTCAATGCATCATTCAGGTCTTCCCTCTGGGACTTCTTTCTGGAACTCCTGCCCCCTCTAAATGACAGGCTTCAATTCTTACAATACTTAGTATTGCTTTACACTGCAGCATGTTTTTCCCCCCCGCTCCGCCGCCCCCCCCCCCCCCCCCCCCCCGCGCACACTCCTCATTCCTTCCCCTCCTCACCCCTGGGGTAAAGCAGAAGTTGCAGAGTAAGCAGAGCCACGAGGTTTAAAGAAATCCTTCCACGTCAGCCCCAGGGTTCAGCCTCCTGCTGAGATTGTATCTAATTCTGAAAATCTTCACACTTTTGCCCTGCCATCATGTGTAATCTTTTATGCATGGGTACCCTCACTGCTGCTGAGGTGGTTGCTATGCAACAGATGATCTGGCACCATAGGGCCCTGACATTAGTAAAAGCAAATTGGCCACAGGAGCACTAATCTAGCATGAAAAGCAGTTGGTTCTGCGCTTTTTCCTTGAGAAAGATAACCTAGTCAATAAGTACAACATCCTCCGAATGTGTCCGCAATTCCCTGGGCCATAGGTGGGCGAGAGAGGAACATTCGCACTTAATGGGCCCCCCAATACAATCATACTTTTTGTTTTAAAGATTGCCTTTCCTACTCTTGTCCACTTTGCTCACGTGATTCATTGTGAACCCTCCAATAGTTTTCTCTTTCAAGAGCTATAATTCTGTTGTTTCTCCAAAGAATGGCCAATGGGATGAAATTGCTTCACAGGTCAGCCTGCTCAGTGCAGCTTTGTAATTACTGCAGCACTCTCCTCACTAAAGTATGAGTCGCTGGTTTAATCCATGTGTAATGATATTTGCTGTTGTTCTGACTGCCATAGTGTGTCAAATGGCTGAGGCCTTTTTACGTTATTGCAACTTCCTTAAGTGTTCCTAAATGGGACTTTTCCATTTGGGTTCATGGGGTTGTATTATATGTGTGAATATGTGATATATTTAGGCTGCAATGCCAGCAATGCTGAGCACACTGGGGGTTAGAGTCCAGGACTTTGTGTCACATTGACATAGATCTAGACTGTGACACTGACCAATCAGAACGTTCAATTCAGAAAAGCTCCAGACTCAATCATGTGGTGTATCAGGAACCTCACGGGCAACACTTTCAGAAATGAAGCACTATGATTGGCTAAGGCTGTTGTCGTGGGTACACAAAAAGTCACATGTAACAACCGGTCTTAGAACGTCTCTTTCCCCTACAGTTCATTATTATCATTAATTTATAAGAAGCACGGGGCAATAACGTGTGAAATACAAGGAAGTTAAACAATACACATAAGATACAATATATAAAAAGGTATGTGCTCAGAGAATGTAACAAACAAAAGAAAACATGGCGGAGTTCTGTTTTACATTTTGCCAGGTTTTATCTGTATTTAGTACCGCCCTTTCAGGAATGCTGGGTGTTCCTCACATAATAACTTTCTAGGACTACATACGAAGCACAGGAAGTAAAACATAAGAAAATGTTTAATCTATTGTGTAGAGCACAGTCAAGCCGTGAGATTTCCAGCAAGTCAGACCTGAGGGGGGGGTTTGACACAAAGGAAAGGAATAAAAATGACATGATAATGTATCTTATAATGTATCCATGCCAGCAGCTCAACCAATGATCACAGATTTCCCGTCACTGCGCATCCTAGCATCGGACAAAGGGGGGAGAGGGGGTGGCAACCTGGTGATATATGGAGCTCTCCCTGTCAAATTAGATAAAAAAAACATCATAAACAGTGGAATATGATCATATTGAATAAACTCCATGGCTGAGTTTCCCTAAGCTCCTGTATAATGGGCATCAGAGTTGGGATCCGCAATTATTGCCATTGGCATGAATAGCAGTTCATGCGGGATCAAGCTCTGATACCCCTTATGGGCGCTTCTCAAATCTCCCCATTTTTATCTGCATAAAAATACAAAAACAATTCCCCTGTTTAGAACGTTGAATTTCCAATGTTTACAGCCATTTAGTCTCCTACTGTATATGATTCAGGGTCCCATAGATCATCGAGAAAGGATTCCAGTTCATTAGAATAACCCTTCTGAGAAGCCCAGACACTGATCCTTTGCAGGAATAATAGCTGCACCTTCAAACAGAAATAACACGTCTCAGTTTCTGTAATGACTAAAATCCTTTGTTGCAATACTTCACTCTCGTTCCTGTAGCTGTGTAAGTTAAACAACGCTACTGTGAAGCCACACAGTGAAATATTAAATTAGCAGATATGCCTGGAGTACGTGCTTTTAGAAAGCAAAGGAACAAATAGCTAAGAATAGTTCAATAGTTGCTTGACGGTAAAAAAAAAAAAGCTTTTTCTATAACACTATTCTTTGCCATTGTATTAACCAACGGGTTTTCAACTCCAGTCCTCAAAGCTCCCCAGTAGGTCAGGTTGTCAGGGTATCCCTGCTTCAGCACAGGTGGCTAAATCTGTCGCTGCTTCAGCACAAGGGTCTCAATCACTCCCTGCTTCAGCACAGGTGACTCAATCAATGGCTCAGTCGACTGAGCCATTGATTGAGCCACCTGTGCTGAAGCAGGGATATTCTTTAAACCTGACCTGTTGTGGGCGTCTTGAGGACTGGAGTTGAAACGCCCTGTATTGACCCCTGCAGCTGGGGCTGCCTGCAACACATTTCAACAGTACATGCCTCCCCCAGCATGGATAAACCCCAAGCCTGCTCTAGATGCATCCACAGAATTAATCAGGAAGGGGTTAACATTTTAACTATGTGAAATAATACCAGCGTTGCTAATTAATTGCAAGGTTATGGCACCTTAATCTAAACAAACCTAAACAAGAGCCTAAACGCCAGCAGCTCCCGGAAAATATATACCCTAATTATAAAATCACAATGTACGTTCCTTCATTTTCAGTAATTGTTTATATCCCTGTTTAAGTACATTTGCCCTTTTCAGAAACTAATAAGCAAAGTTATTGAAGCCTGACTTCTACAAAGGTTTTTTTAATCTGTTTGGAAATTCGAACGAAAGAGAAATGTTTCTTCAGCAGAATATGAATCATATGTCTGGGGAAGTGAGCTTTTTTTTATTTTTTTATTTTTTGCTACTAACTATAAATATAAAATGATTAATACAGCAAAGGAGCCTTATCCGTATCTTCTTTGTGTTACATGGCATGTGTGTACTATACATAAGGGGTGCTCAAATCCAGCCCCCCCCCCCAACAGGTCAGGTTTTCAGGATATCCCAGATTCAGCACAGGTGGCTCAATCAGAGGCAGGGACTGATTGAGCCACCTGTGCTAAAGCTGGGATATCCAGAAAACCTGACCAGTTGGGGGGGAGGGGGGTGGCTTGAGGACTGGAGTTGAGCTCCCCTGCTATAGATCACAGAGTAATACAGTGGAATTCTTGAAATACAAGTTATGGAGGGCGGCACAGCCTCTTCGTCAGAAACATTGGCCACCAATCACTTCTCCCCCCATTGGCAATGCCCCATTTATATGTAGTATAGGAAATAATTGTATAATTACCCACAAAACCCTCCACCAATTCGTGCACCCGGATCCGGGGTTGATCCACGCCATTGGGTGTGTGTGCTTAGTCATGGCCTAGTGACATCTGTGTTGTATCGATGTCGCTGCGTCAATGTCGATAGGCAACCAGAATCAAAAATGTGATTCTAAAGGCTATGGGAAGCCAGTGTAGGGATGTGCATAGTGAAGCAGCAGAAGTGGGCCCATGAGTGAGGTAGTAGAGTCTAGCAGCAGCATTTTGGATGGATTGGAGTTGGGATAGGTGGACAAGGGTAAGCCAACTAAGAGAAGGTTGCAGTAGTCATGGCGGGTGAGTCAATTAGGATTGTAGTTGCATCCCGAGTGAGAAAAGGGCGTAGCTTGGCAATATTTTCGGAGTTGGGGAAGGCAGAACTTCAAGAGGAAAAGAAAAAAATAAGAAGCGCTTATGTGAAATATCAAGTGAGATCCCCAATAAAATAAAACGGTACCTTGGTGAATAGTAATTTATGTGGAAATCGTCTTTCTGCAGCCGGAGTATATGGGTTCTCGAATCCCCTATGAATATAATGAAAACAGGAAAAACCCGGCGCATGAAGTTAGCCAGGTTTTTTCTGTTTTCAGAACTTCAGGAGGGACTGAATGGGAGGAATGCAGGAGAGATCATAGTGAAAGATGACCCCTAGACAGCAAACTCGAGGGGTTGTTGAGATTGTGGTGTTCTTGACAGTGAGGGAGAGTGTGGTTGTGGCGGTAGCAGTGGAAGAGGTAAAGAGTATTGGTTCTGTTCTGGGCATGTTAAAACTTCAGATAACAGTGAGGCATCCAGGAGGAGATTGCAGTGACACAGCTCGAGACACGGGATAAGAGAGAGGTCATGGAAGAAGAGATAAATGTGAGTGGCATTGGCATATAGATGATACTGAAAGCCAAGCAGTTAATGTAGAGTTAGAGAGAAGGGGTGCAAGGACAGAGCCCTGTGGGACCCCAACAGAAAGAAGGAGTGAAGATGAGGAGACTACAGAGAAGGAGTTACCACACAGTGTTTGTGAACAGTGGAATGTCACTGTTAGGGTGAGAAAAAAAATGTAGGTCCTGTTTTGCAACTGAGAGCTATGTATTGCTTTTTTTTCACAGCTTTAGCATAAGTTACCCCAAAGTCAAGGTAGCTGAGGGAACACGTCCTTTGACTGTCTACTTACCTGAGCTTAAATGGACAGTGTCTGACAGTGCTACATTTTTCGGGATTGAAAATGTAAAGTTGGAATTCCAGTTTTTTTCAATGTATAACATTTACCCTTTTTCAAAATGATCATAGCATTTACTGTGGAATTATTCAGTGCCTTTCTGGTTTTGAGTGATATTGATGGAAATTCATTGTTTTGTTCAACTGTTGAAAAAGCCTGGGTTGTGATTTTGTGACAGCTGTATTTAAACCTCTGCCCTAATCAGTACAATTCTGGAATAATGTGTCTGAATCTATAAAATCAACAAGAGTGAAGGTGTGTTTACTAAAGTATGATAGATATCAGCTGTTAGTAGCTACTCAGCTAAATAGCCTTTAATTATCAATAAAGGCTATTTTAAGTACCAGCACTTTCTGAAGATGCCATTTAACACAGAGCCAATATTTCTAATGTAAGATGTCCATCTAACTTCACGTTGTCTCCTCTCTCGTCATTTGCATTGGACATAAGACCCTGCAGGGTTTATTTGTTGTACAAAACTGAAAGCTAGAAATGCAGAATATTGATGCATTAGCACTGCCTGCACACATGCATGGCATGTCACAGCAGTAAAACTGCAAGAGATACACATTTGTAATAAATGGCCTGTAGTTTGTAAAATGTAACCGTGATTAAGCACCTGCTTTCAATTATAAGCTTTGAAGTAATTTATAAGACTGCTGGAAGGGGCAGTTGAATATATAGCATATACAGTAGTCTGGTAAATGGAGAGAAGAGTTTCCATCAATGTAGAACAGTCAGAAGCATAAAGATTATACGAGAGAGTGTGGGAGACAGACACTTTTGAGAGAGATATTTATATATATATATATATATATATATATATATATATATATATATATATATACACACACACACACCCACACAGTTGTGTGAAAAAGCAAGTAAACCCTCTTTGAAGACCCTCCAGTGTCTAACACCATCACCAGAGGAGTGACGTCATTCCGGAGCATCCCCAGTGCAGCAGCGGCGCTGTGGCGGCGACACACAGCGGTTTTGGAGCATGAGTTTCACTCATACAATGCCTATATTGTTTGTATTCTTGTGAGTTTTGATTTGTCTTGTCCATGTTTTATTAAATTTTACTTACAATATTACACGAAGATCAGGCGCTTTTTCTTCTCTTTTTTTCTGTATATATATATATATGTATATATATGTATATATATATATGTATATACATACATAGTTGTGTGAAAAAGAAAGTACACCCTCTTTGAATTCTATGGTTTTACATATCAGGACATAATAACAATCATCTGTTCCTTAGCAGGTCTTAAAATTAGGTAAATACAACCTCAGATGAACAACAACACATGACATATTACACCGTGTCATGATTTATTTTACAAAAATAAAGCCAAAATGGAGAAGCCATGTGTGAAAAACTAAATATATACAGCGCTTTACAAAATGTGTGTGTGGAGTGGGAGTGTATATCAATGCTGTAGGTAGGTGAGGAAATGTAAGAGGCTATAGCATTACTAAAAATGTTTGTAGATACTATGTGGTCCCTATTGGTATATAGGGATGGAATTACAGAGTATTTGTATGTGTAGGAGACAGCTGTGTGTGCATATATACAGTATATTGCGCAGTATGTATAGACATGGCCTTTAGCACTCATGGGAAGAGTTTTCTCGTGTCAGTAGTGACTCATTAAACTTCGGTCTCGGTTTAGGCCATCGCTAAGTGCCCCGAACAGTTGCATAAACTTGTATTCATGCAACCGTCTCTCTTTCGGTGTTCTAAGATTGCCTTTAAGTACAGTATGGCCACCTTCAGATCGCTCATCTTGTGGCCAGAGTCAGAGAAATGTTCGCCGACAGGACTGTGATGCAGATTAATTCTCTTGTTTAGCCCCTGTCCCATCTCACCTATGTAGTAGCAGCCCCCTGGGCATTTCATGCACATGATGAGGTACATTACACGACATTTCTTAAGGAACAGGTGAACCTTCCTCTGATTTTGTACTGTGTGGTATTTGTATTGTGCCCGCTGTGTGGAGCATTGTGCAGGTTTTGCATCTTGCGTCCTGGCATGGTCTTCTCCCACATTCAGTTGTACTGTTCAATACTTTATTCCTCACCATCATTTTCTTGAGATTATGAGGTTGTCTGTATGATAATAAGGGTGTTTCAGGGAAGACCTGTTGCAGTCTAGTATCTTCCTGGAGAATTGGTTGTAGTTCCCTGGCGATGTTGCCTAGTGCTTCTAGGTGTGGGTTATATGTGTGGGTATGGCGATCTTGCCAAGTGCTTCTAGGTGTGGGTTATTTGGGTACCACCAAAGGTACCCTGTTGCTTGTCTCTTTCTGTCGGTATTCAAAAAAATCACTTCTTGGTATTCGTGTGGCTTTGTGGATTTGCTGGTCTAAAATTCTGTGGTTATATCCACGGTTTATGAAATCCGATCTCAAGGCTGTTATCCGCTTGCCTCTGTCTGCTGTGTCGGAGCATATCCGGTTGCATCGTATGGCTTGACTGTAGATGGTTGCATTCTTAGTGTGTGTCGGGTGGAAGCTGTTGTCCCTCAAATAGCTGGCTCTGTATGTAGGTTTGCGGCATACAGAAGTCTGTAGTTGGTTGTTCTTTATAGTAATTGTGGTGTCTACGAAGTATACTTCGTCTGGGGAATGGGCGAGTTTGAGGTTGATGGTCGGGTGGAACATATTGAAGTTGTCATGGACCTGTAGGAGGTCCTGTTACCAGAGGTCCAAATCAGGAGGATGTCATTGATGTAGCAAAGGTATGAAAGGGGTTTCAAGTGATAGGTGGAAAGAAAGTCACTTTCCAGTTTTGCGCAGAACAGATTGTGTATATATATATATATATATATATATATATATATACCAGACACATATATATATATATATATATATGAAACACACAATAGATGCCGCAATCAAATCACCCCTGTATGATTAAATAATCAGTTAACCAGAGGTCAAGGTAAAAGGTAACCCTCTGGTGGTGCTACCGACTCAAGGGAATGATATGACTAAAAGGAAGGGAGAGTATTGTCATAACATATATATATATATGTTATGACATATCTCCCTCCTTTTAGTCATATATTCACTTGAGTTCAGTAGCACCACCAAGAGGGTTCCTTGTACCTTGACCTGTGGTTAATGGATTAATATATATGATTGATATAATATATAGAGTAGAAACACACCACACAGATGAGATGTAGCGATATATATCAGAGATAAAGATATATAGATCTAGATGATCACATACATAAATAAATATATATATGTGTGTGTGTATATATATATATATATACACACACACATACACACACACACACATACATACATATACATATACACATATATACACACACACATATATACACGCACACACACACACACACACACAGAGTGCCGGTACTCAGAGCCGCAGACAGCTTTCACAAGGTCTAGGCATGTTCATTGGGCCGTGGCCACCCCCCCCCCCCCCCCCCCCCCCCCCCCCCCCCCCCCCCCCACCTCTGATTTACATTTAATTTTTCTATAGAACATATAAGATTTCACATTTTGCTGCTTTACAACACTTTGGCCAAAATTTTAAACTAAAAGACCATTTTATTAAATACTGTAGATATCTATAAATATATATTTAGGTACTGTACCGTGTATAAGTTTCACTGGACGTGCACTGAGCTCTGTCTGTGTTTCATGTTCTGTCTCTGGTTTTAAATTTGTTAATAAAGACTCAGAAAGTAAAATAACAAACCTGATAATAAAATGTTGATGTTGTACCTCTCTCCTAGCAGCAAGGGTGTAGAGGAGCACAGCAACGTTTCCTGGCAGCATACCAGCTAGTGGACCGCCAAAATCAGGGTAACTCCAGACAGGGAATAGTATTAAAAGGATACTTTAATGGTCAGTATATAGACAGCAATGGTAGGGACGCACCTACGTGTTTCGTCCGTAAAGGACTTTCTCAAGGTGAAGAAACCTTGAGAAAGTCCTTTACGGACGAAACGCGTAGGTGCGTCCCTACGGGTTGAGAAAAAAAAATGTAGGTCCGGTTTGGCAACTACAGCTATGTATTGCTTTTTTGCTTCACAGCTTTAGCATAACAGTTTACCCCAAATCAAGGTAGGCTGAGGGGACACGGGTCATGTGACCTGTCCCTTAACCTGAGCTTAAAGGACAGTGTCTGACAGTGCTACATTTTTCGGGATTGAAAAATGTAGCGTTGGAATTTCCAGTTTTTTTCAATGAATAACATTTACCCTTTTTTTCAAAATGAATTAGCATTTATGGAATTCTTCAGGGCCTCTTCTGGGTTTGAGGGAGTGATTGGAAAGTTCATTGTTGTGTTCAATGTTGAACAAGCCTGGTTTGATTTTGTGACAGCTGATTTAAAACCCTCTGTCCCGGCCATAATCAGTACAATTCGGAATAGATGTCGAATTATAAAATCAACAAGAGTGAAGGTGTGTATTACTAAGTATGATAGCATTCGCTTAGTAGCTACTGCGGTCAGCTACATTAGCTCTTAATTATTCAATAAGGCTATTTTCAAAGGACACTGAGCACTTCTGAGATGCACATTTACACACAGAGCCAATATTTCTAATGTAAGATGTCCATCATAACTGTCACGTGTCTCCTCCTCGTCGTGCATTGGAGAAGAACCCCCTGACCGCGGGGTTTATTCGTTTTACAAACTTGAAAGCTAGAAATGCAGAAATAGGATGGCATTAGCACTGCCTGCACACATGCAGGGCAGTTCACAGCAGTAAAACTGCAGAGATACCACATAGGGTTAATAGTAACATGCCTGTAGTTGAATAAAATGAACCGTATTAGACTGTCTTTCAATTATAGATTTGAAGTATAATTTATAGAATGCTTGGAAGGGGCAGTTGCAATATATAGCATATACATAGTCTGGTAAATGGAGAGAAAGAATTCCATCGATCAAAGCAGTCCGCAGAAGCATATAAAGATTACTAACGAGAGATTGTGGGTAGACAGGTACACTTTTGAGAGAGATTTTATAGATATAATAATATATACTAGAGTATATATATATTAGTTATATATAGTACCCACACACACACCGCACCGGTTTTTGAAAAAGCAGATTACACCCTTTGAAGACCCGCTCAGTTCTAACACGCATCACCAGCGGAGTGAAGTGCTTACCGGAGCATCCCCAGTTGCAGCAGCCGGCGCTGTGGCGGGACACACGCGTTTTGGAGCATGAGTTTCACTCATACAATGCCTTATTGTTTGTATTCTTGTGAGTTTTGATTTGTCTTGTCCATGTTATTAAATTTTACTTACAATATTACACGAAGATCACGGCGCTTTTCTTCTCTGTTTTTCTGTAATATATTATATGTATATATATGTATATATATATATGTATATACATACATAGTTGTGTGAAAAGAAAGACTACACCCTCTTGAATTCATGGGTTTTAAATAAGGACATAATAACAATATCTGTTCCTTAGCAGGTCTTTAAAATTAGGTAATACAACCTCAGATGAACAACAACACATGACATATTACACCGTTGTATGATTTATTTTACAAAAATAAAGCCAAAATGGAGAAGCCATGTGTGAAAAACAAATAGATACAGCGCTTTACAAAAGTGTTGTGGATGGAGTGTATATCAATGCTGTAGGTAGGTGAGGAAATGTAAGAGGAGATAGCGATGTACTAAAAATGTTGTAGTACTATGTCTGGTCCCTATTGGTATATAGGGATGGAATTACAGAGTATTTGTATGTGGAGGAGAAGTGTTGTGGCATATATACAGTATATTGCGCGAGTATGTATAGACATGGCCTTTAGCACTCATGGGAAGAGTTTTCTCGTGTCATAGTAGTGACTCATTAAACTCGTCTCTCGTTTAGGCCATCGCTAAGGGCACCGAACAGTTGAATAAACGTGATTCATGCAACGTCTCTCTTTGGGTGTCTAAGATTGCCTTTAAGTACAGTTTGGCCACCTTCAGATCGCTCATTGTGGGCCAGAGTCAAGAGAGAAATGTTCGCCAAGGACTGTGATGCAGATTAATCTCTTGTTTAGCGCCCTGTCCATCTCACCTTGTAGTAGCAGCCCCGCGGCATTTCATGCACATGATGAGGTACATTACACGACATTTCTTAAGGAACAGGTGAACTTCTCTGATTTGTAATGTGTGGTATTTGTATTGTGCCCAGCTGTGTGGAGCATTGTGCAGGTTTTGCATCTGCGTCGGCATGGTGTCTTCTCCCACATTCAGTTGTACTGTTCAATACTTTATTCCTCACCTCATTTTCTTGAGATTATGAGTTGTCGTATGATAATAAGGGTTGTTTCAGAAGACCTGTTGCAGTCTAGTATCTTCCTGGAGAATGGTTGGTAGTTCCTGGCGATGTGCCTAGTGCTTCTAGGGGTGGGTTACTAGTGTGGGGATGGGAGCGTCTTGCAAGTGCTTCAGGTGTGGGTTATTTGGGTAGCACCAAAGGTACCCTGTTTGCTGTCGTCTATTTCTGTCGGTATTCAAAAAAACTCTTGTATTGGTTCGTGTGTGCTTTGTGGAGTTTGCTGTCTAAAATTCTGTGGTTATATCCACGGTTAGTTTTGAATCCGATCTACAGGCTGTATTCCGCTTGCCTCTGTCTGCTGTGTCGGAGCTATCCGGTTTGCATCGTATGGCTTGACTGTAGATGGTGCATCTTAGTGTGTGTCGGGTTGGATGGGAGTGTTTGTCCCTCAAATAGCTGGCTCTTGTAGTAGGTTTTGCGGCATACAGAAGTCTGTAGTTGGTGTGTCTTTATAGTAATTGTGGTGTCTACGAAGTAACTTCGTCTGGGCTTGCGGAGCGGATGGGCGAGTTTGAGGTTGATGGTCGGGCTGGTGAACATATTGAAGTTGTCATGGACTGTAGGAGGTCATGTTACAGAGGTCCCAAAATCAGGAGGATGTCATTGAGTAGGCAAAGGTATGAAAGGGGTTCAAGTGATAGGTGGAAAGAAAGTCATTTCCAGTTTTGCGCAGAACAGATTGTGTAATATATATATATATATATATATAATAATACCAGACACCACTATATAATACTATTAATATCATGTGAAGAACACACAATAGATGCCGCAATCAAATCACCCCTGTATGATTAAATATCAGTAACCAGAGGTCAAGGTAAAAGGTAACCCTCTGGTGTGCTACCGACTCAAGGGAATGATATGACTAAAAGGAAGGGAGAGTAGGGTCTCCCTTCCTTTAGTCATAACATATATATATATGTTATGACATATCTCCCTTCCTTTTAGTCATATCATTCCTTGAGTCGGTAGCACCACAGAGGGTTCCTTACCTTGACCTTGGTTAATGGATTAATATATAATAAATATTATATATATATAGTAGAACACACACACAAAGAGTACATATATATCTTATCAGAGTAGGAGATATATAGATATAGATATCACACATAATAACATATATTATATGTGCTGTGTGTATATAATATATATACACACACACATACAACACACCACACATACATACAATACAATACACATAACACACACCATATATACACGCCACACCACACACACACACACAGAGTGCCGGTTACTCAGAGCCGCAGACAGCTTTCCACAAGGTCTAGGCATGTTCATTGGGCCGTGGCCACCCCCCCCTCCCCCCCCGCCCCCCCACCCCCCCCCCCCCCCCCACCTCTGATTTACTTATTTTTCTATAGAACATATAAGATTTCACATTTGGGCTTTACAAACTTTGTGCCAAAATTTTTAAACTAAAAGACCATTTTTAGAAATAATGTAGATATCTATAATATATATTTAGGTACCTTACCGTGTATAAGTTTCACTGGACGTGCACTGAGCTCTGTCTGTGTTTCATGTTCTGTCTCTGGTTTTAAATTTGTTAAAAAAATCAGAAAAGTAACAATAACAACCTGATAATAAAATGTTGATGTTGGTACCTCTCTCTAGCAGAAAGGGTGTAGAGGAGCACACAACGTTTCTGGCAGCATACAGCTAGTGGACCGCCAAAATCAGGGTAACTCCAGACAGGGAATAGTATTAAAAGGATACTTAATGGTCAGTATATAGACAGCAATGGTAGGGACGCACCTCGGTTCGTCCGTAAAGGACTTTCAAGGTTTATTCACCTTGAGAAAGTCCTTTACGGACGAAACACGTAGGTGGCGTCTACCATTGCTGTCTATATACTGACCATTAAAGTATCCTTTTAACTATTCCCTGTCTGGAGTTACCTGATTTTGGCGGTTACACTAGTTGGTATGCCTCCAGGGGGACGGATGGGGGTGAAGAGTGGGCCGGAGGAAGGGAAGGGGAGGGGAAAACGTTGCTGTGCTCCTCTACCACTGCTGCTGTATGTACCCTGGAGGATTGCACGACTGATCGGAACCACATTCAAGGACACCACCAAGGAAGGTAAAGGGCTTATGGACCGCCTCCATACTATTACCTCCCGTGCTGACTGAACCTGACTGATATAGTCCCCCAGGGTGGTATATACCATTATAGGAGACCTATTTTGGGGTACCCGCGTGGGCACCACCAGGCCTCTGGTTTTTCACCCTGGGATGTTATGGATGGATTATTCTACATGTCCTTGAACTTGGATCCAATATGATATATATCATTTATGAGCTATCTATGGTGAAGCACCAATAAACACTACTCACTTGTGTACCTCTCTCCTAGCCTGTATGGCACACTGGGAACAAACATGAGCACCCTTCTTTAAAGCTGGTGTTTTCCAGTCGTTTTTGGGAGAGAGTTACATTGCAGCAGCGTGAGCTTCCGTGATCATTAGTTTATGCCAGTTACATTGTTTGAGCACCTGAACTTTATGAAGAAAACACATTGTTCTATTAGGCTGTAATTAAAGCTAGACACACAAGAGTCAAGATAACTGCAACTTGGGATGCTCCAACTCTATGGGAACAAGAGCAACAAACAGGAATAGTAGTGGGTGCTGCAAGCAGAAAAAAAACTAGCCAGGGTAACTGCATGTAGTACAGAAGGGAAGATGAGCACACCAAAAGAAATGCAATAATTTATTTTAAAAAAAAGTTCATATAATTGACTGATTACAGTCACAAACCATCCGACGTTTCGATGTACAAACACCTTCTTCAGGGCTGTAGTCATAATGAAACACATGGAATAAAGATTTGTGATGTCACTGTCTATTAAGTGGAAAAATAGTTTAAATGATGTTGCCATCTTCTTGTGAACCTAGACAAGTCACTTTATCTCTCTGATCCTCAGACCCCAAATAGAATGGTAAGCTTGGAGTGTGCACATGAAATTCTATGTATTGTACAGTGTTAGTAATCTGTGAATAAAAATAAAATGCGCTGGCTTCATTTCTATGAAGCAATTCGGTATCATCCTTCCCATACACGGCTGACACGAGCACTAACAACTGATTATTTTGAATGTTTGGTAAACAGAGCTTCTCTGATTTGGCTTTGATAGCTCAGATTGTCCTCATTAATAGTGAGGTATCAAAGCCAGTCGAGCATGTAAATCACCCCACAATGTGCCTGCGTTTTTCCCAGTTCTATTATATTGATACCTCGACTCCTTTTACGCTTTTATATGCAGCTTCATATGCCTGTAAAGACCAACCAAAATCTGCACAGCAAACCCTTCTGGGTCCTAATTAAGATTCTCAACTGCTGTTCTCTGTATGATAACAACCTGAAGTGCTGACACTCTACCTGTCAACAGGCAAATGAAGGCCAGCCATCTGTTCCACTACAAATTGTCTCCATTGCTCTAAATGCGGAAATTTGCTTTAAAGGCTCCCTAGTTATCTGGTAACCCCAGCCAAATAATGCAGTTATTTTAACCTCTTCACTGTCAAAGAGACCTTCAAAACATTGCAAAGGGCTTAAGACCCATATTTACTAAACAGTGCTATTCCATAAAACAATTTTCTATCACCGGAGACATCTTTCAGCGTATTCAAGGTATCTGATGGAATAGCAACACTTAATAAATAGGGCTGTTAATGTGTCGCAGGCTCTCTGGAAGTGAAGTGGTACAATAGAAGTGTTCTCTTGCAATGAAATAAGACAACACATGGCTGTTTGCTAATGAGCTGGAGGGCTAACATTACTATTGGATGTGCTAGTAATTACAGGCTATATATGCAAGACTCAATGTGACATAAGTAACTCATGAAGAGAAAAAATGTTGACTCGGAGAAGGAACCAATGAGATGCCAAGCAAGAAGCCTGGAAAGTTACTAGTTATCAGGGACTAGTTATTACAGGACCCTGGACAGCTTCTCTTCAGGGTTTGGCCAGCAACTTTGTATACTGGGCTGGGCCTTTCTGTGTTTGTTTGTATATTTTGCCACACTCATTAGCACTGCTTTTTGCCACTAATATATATGCTGTATATATGATGTGAAGGTGGGGTTTGGGGTTCTGAAGCTTTCTGGGTTATTGCAACTGTTGTTGTTTGGAGGTGTGGCCCCTCCTCCCCAGGGTTTAAAGCTCACCCTCCCCACTTTCCAATTAGCTGTTTTATCGTGTCCCTGTGTATCACAGACCCAGTATGGTCTTTCTCCCTCCAGCAAAAAAGAGAGGTACATGAGAATTTTACCAGGTAGTGTTAGGACCTGCACATTGGTCGTGCCTTGATGTTGGCTGCAGGCTTATAACACTTTGGCCAAAGTGTTTAATTAAATGACCCTTACTCATGAGCAGATTAGCACTGACGTATTGTACTATATGTTGTGTCACTTTGTATGTTGCGCTGGGCCTTTCTGTTTTTGTAGGTGTAACGGGTATTCCACCCCACCCAATCGCAGATATAGTGTGGGTGCCGAGAACATACAGTGTTACCAGGTGTGGTGCGTTACCTGTTGGCTCACAGGAGGGCTGAGCTTCCACCACGGGGAACCTGGGGCAATTATATTATGAGTAACCCTGTCTCGGTGCAGCGCTTCCACCTGCGATGGTTCCTGGCAGAGCAGGAATTGTTCCTCGCAGGACACATATAATAACCACATACACTGTATGTATAATAACCAATACATTTACTGGGGAACAGCATACAACGCAAATACTGTCAACATATAATAACGGGTGTCCCTCTCTAGAGGCGACACTGACTACGGCGTCACGCAGGACGCTTCCCCCAACACCAGGTGATCCCACCCAGTGTCCATAGGATCCCCACCCAATGTCTTGCACTCTTGCAGAGAAAGGATATGGGTGACTGCGCAGTCACTATTAAGCTAATGGCCTGTTGGTGCACTTTTTGGATTTAATAGTACCTGCCCGAGCACTCCCGTGCTCGGATCTCCAACTGGCTTCGCAAAGGATCCGGCGACCGAAGAACACCGGAACCACCTCCAGGATGATCCCACCTGGAGGACTGCTACAGCCGCAATGAAGAACTGCGCCCACTCGCTGCACGGTGGCGCCGCGTCCGCTGTGTCCCTAGATGGTTCCTTCTGAACTACAGTGACACGCGCGGTACTATAGGCCGTCCCTACAGCACAGCAACTTGAAATGGCTTTGGGGAAAACTCCGAGGGGCCTACGGGGTAGCCTATCCTATGCAAGTCGTCCCTGACCCCCTGCACCCGCACTACCTCCTCCCATACTGCCCAAGTCCCCTCTGCCTCACTACTAGCTAATTTGTCCCAATGCCTGCAGCAACGTACTACAACCTGCTGGGTGTTCGCAGCCAACGTGCTGCACAACACTGTGTCTTCTTGCTAGACCTCACAGCACTGACAGCCGTGACCCTGACAAGACAGCACTCACACCCTCACTAAGGGCAGCATCCCTACCTTGGACCATCCCTTAGCAATTACCCACTAACCTGGTGGGGAGTTGGGGCCTACCTGGGATGTGGGGGACCTTACGCAGTGCAGGAGCTTCACTCGCTCCCTGCACCCTTCCTTCCCCTTCAGCTCCCCAGCTCCAACTCACGTAAGTGACAGAGCCCCTATCCTGAGGGCTGTCCCTGGCAACACTTACTCTACTGGGTGACTCAGAGCTAACTTGGGCCTTGGGGGCTGCTGGCCTAGTGCAGGGAGTCACTGACTCCTGCACCCTACCTCCTTCCCTTGGCTGCTCCTGGGTCTGACTGACTAGCGTGGGCTCAGCACGCGAAATGTATCTCCTTGCTTCTGCCAAGTCATCCTCCACCCCTATTGGCTCCCTGGGGTCATGTGGCTCTGCCCCTATGCACCCTGGGGGCTGACAGTCCTGCACTGCACATGTGCGAGCTGTTTGGGGGCCTCCCGTGCTAGCTGGTTCCTGCGCATGCGCAACAGCATTAACAATGGCGGCACCCTGCTTCCCGAGCCGCCGGGACCTTCGCGACGTGACCGCGGCCTTAGCAACGGCCTGATCGCGTCCCAGACAACTGGCCCGCTCGCGTCCCCGGCAACCGTCCGCAACTCTAAGGTAACGCGCTGCTCGCGCACCTGCCCCCTCATTCCCTCGCGCGTGGTGGCTGTGCGCTGAGGACGGAGGGGGGGTCAACTCTGCAAAGGGGGACCTGGCTACATAGGTATTACAGGACCCTGGACAGCTTCTCTTCAGGGTTGGACCGGCACCTTGCTCAGTGCTTTTATAACCATTTCGCTTTTAATGTAACCTCTTCAAAAGTCTTCTGCTTTTCTTCTGTAAAATTACTTTGAGAGGTAGATCCGTCTGCGTCTGTGACAACATATCAAACTATTTTTCATCTCGTTCCCTATATTTCATCTTATTACTTGGAGAGTGTCTATAGGAGTTGGTGAGCAGTATTCTAATCATAATTTGTTCCTTCTGCTTCTTAGTGTCACAAATCTGACTTGGTGTGAAGTCCTCTTACCAACAGGCTGCATTAAACCGAACACATTTATATATTTCATGCACACATCAGCATAACACAAACAGGTTTGGGGAACTTTCTGAGAACTTGCTACATATCCCCAAGAAAGGTAAACAAAATAGGAATAAGATACATAGAGCAAATGGACAAGCCCTGGGTATGTTATATCAGTTATGAAGCAGCCGGTAATCAATTTCCACATAAGACAATAGGCTTTAACGGCTTGTCAGGTATTTTCAACCCTGGTATCACATAATTAGCTTTGTTTGCTTATTTTAATGTTGTTTCTATGGAAAAATGCAGTATGAAACATTCTCTAATTAGCCAAGATGCTCCCATTAGACATTTATCAAATGTTTCTATTAATACGGGGGACTGTGAGTAACGAGGATGATGCAACATTGTTTCATTAATTAAATTCATTTGGAGGAGCAAAATATGATTTCAGAAACAAATACTCCAAACACAGCCTCTGACCCAAAAAGTAATGCCTGAGTTGGCAAATAAGTAAGCGGAGAACAGTTAATACAACATTGTGAATTACATATTATTACTAATTGCTCAGTTTAGAAATTATACAAGGACTATGGTGTAAAATATTTGTATAGTTATATTAGGGTACTATTAATATTTAACTATTAAAAGGTAGTAACAATAACTTTGCAGTGAAAACTTTAATAAGTGACTATTTGAAAGTCTGCAGAAGTGTGATGGGGGGCTTGCAAGGCCACTGACGTGGGAGGGGGACCGGTCACAACTCGAGTCCTGTGCCCCGGGAAATCTGTCTGTGGCCCTAACTGTAATCATAATTATATCTACACGCATTGTATAATAACCCTAGCTGTCTGTGGGTAACTGGGACCCACTCCTCATAAAACCTGGCCAGGGTTCACACCTTCTTAAATCAATGGAGCCCAACAAATGATAAACCATTATTACATAGAACAATGTACAATTTGTGTGCCTATTTCTTATGACCTCGTTCAGAGGGATAACACATTGCTCTGCTACCTACAGCACACATTCAAATTGCTGAACTAATACTTTTTTTAATTATATTTAAATCACTTTACTAGGGGTTAGAAAGGCTGTGAGCTTGTGACCCCCTAAAGGTGCCCTATACAATGGTTGACATTATTACTGTCTAATGACCTTCATATGACACTGCTGTGTGATGTGACCCGGGTCCCCTGTAACTCCACAACATAGGAGGGTATGGTGACACTAGTCTCACATCTGTGATCTATATCCTTTTCCCAGTCACCCTGATCATTCTCCTCATTCCTACTTACTGGCCAGAAATGATTTCCAATGACCCATTGTGGATGGCCAGTGATAAATCTTCTTCTTTGCTTTGTTCATTTATATCAATCATGCCTCTGACCTCTCCGGGAGAATTCAATCATTTCCACGGGAGCAGTCTAAACCCACAGATTTAAAGAGGTAGTCCTACATAGCAGGCAACAAAATATACGTATGCAACTTGCAATTGTAATTGGCTTCCTTTAGAACATTTTAATCAAGCGGTACGTGATTATTTTAATTATGTGTTTCCTGTGGAAAAGGGGTGCTAAGCTTTAACCCACCTTTACATGAATGAGAATAAAGGTGTGCTAAAACTTAGCACACTATTCTGGATCTCGGTCAAAGAGGGGGGTATTTCAAAGATTCTAGGCTGCAAAATTAGGGTCAAGTGGATCAAATACAGCACCAGATCTCTAGCAAAACAAGAAGCTTAAGCATATGAGCATCTGTAATTTAATGTATAGAAGTAAGAATTACATAACTGTAGATACATAGAACTCTACTAAAGTAGTATCGTCAAGGGGGTCCACTCAGCTCCCACCACCTACAATGCTTTCCTGGGCTCTTCTGGGAACTATAATATGGTTTATTCAACACACAACAAAACTGCTTCGCCTAAAAACAAACCAGTGTATCAAGACATACGGGCTGATGTATCAAAGTCTTCCGGCCGCAAAAGTCGGGCAAACTGATGCAAAACACTGCACCATATTTATCAGCAAATGATCAATCCCATGCAGTTTTTTTACTCCACTTTTGCAGCCATGAGACTTTGAGACACGAAGCTGCATATGTTTAGGTGAGCTGCTCCCATGTGCTGTGCTCTGTGTACAGCGTACGAAAAGTCCAATGGCATCATGAAAATGGTAATGTCAAAGGGTATCCTATGATGTGTTAGAGGAGGTCAACAACTCTAGAACAGGGATAGCCAATTCCGCACCACCACCCCCCCACCCCCCTCACACCCCAACAGGTCAGGTTTTCAGGATATCCCTGAATCAGCACAGGTGGCTCAAACAGTGGCTCAGTCAAAGACTGAGCCACCTGTGCTGAAGCAGGGACTGATTGAGCCACCTGTTCCTGAAAATCTTACCTGTTAAGAGGGGGAGGGGTGGGACGGGGCTCGAGGACTGAAGTTGAGCACCCTTGCTCTGGACCCATGAGTTTCCCACCCCCTGTGAAAACATAAATATTCGCCTGATTCTCAAGCACGGTAGAGACCTTAACGCATCTCTGATTACAACAGTAATCTGAGCTTCCCTGTAACTCCAGCAACTTCCCGTAAACAGAGTGTGATTCTCCATATCTCATAGGGTGAGAAAACACACAATCTACTAGTGAGAAACATATGTATTTCTGTGCAGACTCCCCACATGAAGGAAACCGAGAGATTACCTTGGGACCTGCAATACTGAATGCAAGCCAAGCAGAAAAATACTGCAGCAATAAAAAAAAAAATCAGCTTAAAAATAATTAAGCAGCAGGGCAGCCACCCAAAATGATATTCAGTAACGCACATGAGGGAGTGTGAGGTTGAGATGCATAACACACTACTGTTTAATTAACATTGAAACGGTGGTTCCACAAGAACTAAGAAATCCTGTTAATTTATGTGTCTCTTAATGATGCTCATTTAAATACTGTCAGATTTTTACCAGCTTCATATTCATGATTCCAAGTCATTAGAGCACTCAGATTATCCTTGGCAATTCTTGTACACACGGAAAAGCACAAACCCGTATAATAGATAAGGTATTTACAATGGCGGCCACTACAGAAGTAAAATACACGTAACCCTAATCATTCTTGGTCCCCCATGACCCAAGTTAAGCCACGAGTGGTGGAGCAGAGACACTGCTGATTTACCAGAGGTCAGTGGAGACAAATGAAGATCAAAACATGACATATATTCTATTTATGGAACTGTGGCTTTCTCTTGTTTGTG
The DNA here is from genome assembly GCA_036426205.1 of Ascaphus truei. Classification (NCBI taxonomy): domain Eukaryota; kingdom Metazoa; phylum Chordata; class Amphibia; order Anura; family Ascaphidae; genus Ascaphus; species Ascaphus truei. Next base: position 24,194,635 of record CM071576.1, read on the forward strand.
ATGCCCTTGTGGATTTCATTTGCTTTACTCCGCAACTCGTCAGTTAGAATATTCCAAGGACACCAATTCTCTTGGTGGAAAATTAACGGTGAGAGAAACGTTTGGATAGGATACACTAGTCACTTGTGGCAAAAATAAGAATATCATCTGCACATCGTGTCTGACTCAAGTATTCATCATTGATTTTGATACTTTTTTTTCTTCCCAATTCAATGTCTTGAACAACTCTTCAAGTTAAACAGTGAAAAGCTTTGGTGACATTGTGTCTCCCTGGCGCATTGCCTGGCTGATCCTGATCTTGCTTGTATCTCTATGTAATCTAATGGTTGGTGTGGCATTACGGGAAATGTTCCTTAAAATATCAATGCACACTTCTTCGACAGTGTGTCTAATTAATGTCTTTCAAACCGCTGAGGTGTAGACCGAATCAAATGCTTTTTTGTAATCTACAAATCCTAATATGAGTGGTAGAGCGGATTCATTATTTCATGAAATCACTTCTTGTAGGACTTAGATGTTGTCCCTTGTATTGTATCCACTGCACGATCTTCACCGCTTGTTCTCTAGGCTGGGCAAAACCCAGGAAGATGTGTAGCAAAATGGTGCTCAAATATAGGTGTATACTCAGACCACACAGACAATCCAGACGGAGATGGCGTTTCTGCTGTGCTCCTTTGCCTCACACTATCTGCTGGACAAAGTCCAGGGTCGGTTGCGGCCGAATAGTGAGTAACTTCTTAAACATCTTGGAAGTGATTGGAAGTGAACTGGTTGGTCTGTGGTTCTTGAAGTCTACTTTCTAGTGGAGGAGGATAACTATGGCATTGCTCCATTATTCTGGAATTTTCTATATCTTAAAACTGCATGTAAAGAGTTTTTGCCAGAATTGTCTCTACTTCTTCCCCAGCTTTGTTTAAGATTTCAGTTGCAATTCCATCTTCCCCAACAACCTTCCCTTTCTTCATGGATTTTATTGCCTTTGCCACTTCTTCTGGAAGAAGTGGCATAGTACATCATTGATGGTTTCTTTTCACCCTTCCTCTGTTTGATTGTGTCCTGTGTGTTGTCTGTGTTCTTGTAAAATTTCATGTAGAAGTCCCCATCTCTATCATTAGAGCACAGTGTTCTGCGTATTAAATTCTTATAACTTGGGATTGATTCATTTCTTGTCATCTCTTCAGTAACTGCTTTGTCTTATCTGATATTTTCTTATCCTGTTTTTTTGTTAGCGAATCTTCCTGATTTTTTTCTGCACTTTCAACTACAATCTTCATAAGTTCTTCATAATTGTTTGTTAAAGTGTCGCCATGCATCAGGCGAGATAAAGCGATTTTGCAGCTTTAGTTTAAATTCTCAGACATTATTCTTGAGGTTTTTGATGTTGATTGTTTTTGTCTTTTTTTTAATCAGTTTTCTTCTTTCAATCTTCACATTCAGATGTAATTTGCAGTGAACCAATCTGTGATCACTCCTTTTGTCAAAACAGTTAAGGTCTGTGCAGCCTTAATCACATGTTTCTTGTTAGCTGGGATATTTAAATATTTAAATTTCATTCTTTTTTCCATTGGGTCCGCTCCATGTCCATTTTCTATTTAGATTCTTTTTTCGTGGTTCATTCCTGTTGCCAAAACCATACTTACTAACTGATGCTTCATCATTCTGCTGGACACCTACCTTTTCCCTGCCTTCATCTGTTTATACAGATTCGCCAATGATGGCCTTGGCTGACTAAGTCAATTATACATTCGCCATGGGGGGGAGGAGGGGAGTTTGTAGATTCATTTTATTCCTTGGTGCTTCAGGACTTTGAGGGAATGTTAGGAGACACCAAAGATCGAGGAACGCTCAGAGTAATGGGATTTGTGTACATACCCTCCACCTTGTTAGGACGTGGTAGGTTTAAAAATCATGTAGAAATCAGTCCTATCACCTTGGTACTCTAACTCTAGGAGGTCACAATGAGTGTCTTGATACAAGTACTTTGTTTTAATTCCGTGACCACATACGTATATGTCTCCATTTTTAGTCTTCTTTTTTTATACTGTATTTCTCTTTCGTTGATTCTCTAATAGAATTAAATTCTATTTTAATATTCTAATTTTATTCATTATTGTTTTTATTTAGTTAGCATACATCCTCAATGTTGTTACTGTTCCTTTCCTCTTTGGTTTGGGTACTGTATTAGATTGTTTGTCATTTATATTGTTATCTTTTAAATGCTTGAATAGTGTTTTCTGTGTTTTTCATGTATTTCAATACTGATGCTCTAAATTTGGGACCATGTTCAATATTGAGTGTTCCTATATATATTTGCGGATATGTTCTGATATTTGTATCGGAGGAGTTCCAGCAAATTATTTTCAGACTAACATACAGAAAAAAAACTGATCGAGTAATGGGGGGTTAATTTTCCCTACAATAAAAAAAATTCTGCTGCCACCTGTAGTTGCTCATTAACTCCAAGCTATTTAAAGGAGCCTGTAATGGGGCTTTAACCCCTGTCTAAAAGGGTTTCAATAGAAAGCCTGTATTGGTCTGAGGAATACAGCAGGGAGCTGGTTAATTGCAGCTAGAGACAATTAACCAGTCTCCACCTGGTTCATCAGACCAGTAGAAAAGCCTCCTGCTTGAACTGCAGGAGATCGCTTGAGCAGAGGGACTGTGTTGCCAGAAAGAGACTCATAGAAACATTGTCTTGCGCACAAAACAACTGTGCTGCCAGTAAAACACCCTGAAACCAAATCCTCTTCATCCAGGGCACAGCAGACCCTGGAACCCACCCGAGGGCGAATCACCCCCCCCCCCCAGCCCCCCAGCAGACACAACCCAGAGACTGAAATAAAGGGCCCCCTGCTTACAGGTACCTCTTTGGGGTCATAGGTTGGTAAGAGGCCTAACCTGCCAGCCCTGCAGAGTGGGACTGGGAAAGTGAGTTAGCCCTTAGAAAGGGATAGGATATTTATTTGTGTGCTTCTTTAAAATGTATTGCTTAAAGCTACGGGCTGAATAAAAGCCACGGTTTATTTTTCCCAAATATGTCTCCCTGGCTGTACCTCTGCACATGTCTTTTACACAGTCTCGTTACTCGGTTGGTTAATCCCTGATGAAGTCATACATGGTAGTGATGAAATACGTAGGGTTTTTTTTAAAGAGAGATTGACTTCATTACATCAGAATAGAATCCAATCCGTCCACGGGTTGTATCCAATGGTGGATATTGTTGAATCTGCATCGATTGAAACTGCCCAAATGTGCGTTGTGGATTTTACACTGCAAAACGGATTTTGGGGGTAACATCAACGAAAATGCGGGAAACGGATTTTGGCAGATTCGCCCATCTCTACTCTGGACCCGTCTCCGGTTATGTGTTTACCTGGACACTTACCTGGTTTCCGGTGGAGCCTTCCCTGATGTCTGTATGATGCTGCCTGGTGATTATATTGGACCAAAATGTTTTTAATTCTACGATGTTTGTGAGTGCGTTCTAGTACTTCTACTTTTTATATAAAATATTACCCCAGCGGGATGGACCCACAGCATCTGCCATCTCCTGATCTGTGCAGCGTCCAGCTTAACGCAGCCTGTTTCCTAGGGGATGATGGCTTCACCTGCGTCCGCTTTCCTCGTGACCTCGGAATGATGTCGCGTCCGGAATCCTGAGAGGTAGTCAAAGCCGGCTTCAGTGAGCGGACAGCATACAGATCCCATTAAGCATTTAGCAGGGTCACAAAAATGGTTATAGTTAGGACGTAGGACATACTTATAAATGTAAAGACCCATGGAGCAATTAAACAAGAAAACTGGATTCTTGCGTTATAGGTTTAATACAGCAATGAACTTTCAAATGGAAACCCTTAAAATATACACTATTTTGCCTTCTTTTCCACTTTTAATTAAAAATGATAAAGTAAGCATTTGATCGCACAGAGCTCATTCCTATCACTATGAGAGGAAACGTCAGCTGTTTTTCAAAAAAATAGCCAAAGCTTAGAAATGTGCAGGCACATGAAAAGAAGAAATCGCTGTGAAAAGCATGAAAAGGTTGGCTTAAATCCAAGTTAGCGATTTTTTTTTTGTATGCAAATTTTTTTTTACATAGGATTGAAACAGGGGGGTCTCTGGAGCGGAATCCAATTAATTTCAGGTCCGGGGACCCCCTGCTTCCAGAGATACAGACCTTCTCCATAGGTGGTGCTGGTGTCGCTCCGCTCAGCTAGCATGGTTCATGTAACGGGGGAGTTCAACACGCCTGCGCCCTGTTGGCCAATAGGAAGCCGTGGCGTCATCAGGTTTGGCTTTTTGTTGGCACCGCGTGACGAGGAAGCTTTAAACTTTGCCGAGAAACCAGTATCCCCTTCTGAGGTTTGTATCTCAGAAAGCAAGGGGTCATCCTGAGCTAAAATGAATGGGGTTCAAATCCGGAGACCCCCTGCTTCATAACTTATGTTAAAAAATAATATATTTTTTAAAAAGCATGAATTGCTCCTTTAAGGGCATTATGTATGTATATATATGTATATATACATACACATATACACACACGACGGAAACTGCTCAGGAAACTAGAGTTAATAATACCCACACAAAATTGAGAGATACTAACATCAATATACAATGTGTTAGCTCTAATGGTGCTGTGTAGTGTATACTATGTATACAGACAACAACAAAAAAAAGAACCTCCAAAATAAGCACAAGTTCATTAAACAGACTAAAGTAAAAGACACTTAATAAAAATAATGCCCTCCCAATGACACAAAGTAGAAAAATAGAATATCGACACAATGAACTCGGCTGCTACAACAGTCCTAATCCACAGGGAAATGCAATAGACAGAGGTATCTCTATCTAAGAGTAAATAAGACCTCCTTAGGGGTAAGGAATTCCCCTGTAGAAGTGTGGACAGGCCGGTCTACAAAAAAATAAGATACCAAGATACACAGGCATAAAGACAATATTTGTACTTAATACAGTATGCACAAGTTAATGCTTGGTCAGATATATACAAATGCTCACAGTGTACCAATGTGTTCTCATGAAAAGAATGCAACAATACCACTGTAGAGCACATGGGTATAGAGATGTCCTGCAGTGTATAAGACATCAGTTGAGGCTTGGTTTCCTAGCGCAAAAAAGTTCATTGCCACTGACTGGAACAGACAGACAGTTAGTTTGGGATGGGGTGTAAGCTTGCATGCCAACATGCGTCACCCATGTCAAAGGGGACGTTGCCAAGACCCGATGGAGATAGATGTATAGCTATACATCAGTGTAATAAGACATTCCTAAAAAGTTGAAACCAAGGTGTACATATCACGGATGAAAAGAATAGAACATGTTTGGCAGACAAGACAGTTTTTTTTTTTAAATCAGCGTTTCCGTTCTATCGAGAACCTTTATCTCTTTTGTTATATAGCATGGAGTGTTCTTTGAGGTCTTGATTTCCTGGCAAAATAAGGACATATGAATATAAAAAATGAATATATCTTTGTATCAGTGTTTCCACGTTTAGTTGTCTGAAGCCATATACCTTAGCATTTACTGGCACTTTAAATACAGCATTGTAAAAAAAAAAAACAGAATAGTATTTTTAGGTGAATTAATGATGAGCGTCTATTGCCAATTACTTCCATGGCTGAATGTTTCAACGGGGAGAAAATCTTCTATAAAGTACTGAATAACGTTAGGAGAATCCACAGAGACAAAACCGTATCCTCTTAAGGGCTCTCTCTTGCAGGAAACAGCTTCCCAATTAGTTTCCTCCCAACACCTTCTCCCAGGCAAGATAAGAGCTTTGTTTTGGGCACCTTGTGCATCTGTGCATGTGCTTTGTCCTCTGAATAACAGTCAGGTGAAATCAGACCCCTTCTTTTATCAAACACAACATAACAAAATAACAATCACCCAGAAGAACACGAATGTATGTGGGGACTCCGTAAATCAAATTATAATAAAGCACAACCTAAAGCTGCAGACCAAGCCATATCCTACATGTGTTTTGTTTTTTTAATAAATTAGTTCTGTACTTATGAGAAAATACATGTAGCATTTTTAAAAAAAACACCTTTGAATTACATTTTTAATGTATTATAATGTAACAAGCATTTTTTGTTTCTATAGCATCCTTTTACAAAGTAACATCCCCTTCCTCTTCTGAAACAGGCTCCGGCACACCCCTTTTTGAGCCCTGCCCTATCTCTAGCAGTGCACCAATTGTATCTAATGACTGCCTGGTCACATGATCTTCCCCACAGAACTTTGCATCTTTGGTCCTCTTATGCTACACTGACAGCCATTTAGTGAACCCCCAGCCCAAATCTTCACCGATTGATCACAGGAGAGCGGATCGATTGGCAACTTAGCTAAGTACTTATCATTGTGTGGATTGTATTGATTCATATATTAAAGGGGGAAAAAATGTAAAAAAGAAAAGAAAAAACGCCTTCTACTCAATTGTATTCTATCTTCGATTAACAAAAACCGAAGGGGGCAAATCAGATAAACACTAATGTAAGTGGATATGTATTTTAAAGAACAGTATACTTCACTTGTGCTCAAAGAAACTTCCTAATAGAAGATATAACGTTTACATTTATTTGCAGATAAAACAAAACCGAGTGAAAGTAACCTAGAAATGTATAGTTAAAAGCTCTCGCAAAGACGTGCAAATGTTTTCAATGGCGCTTCTTGAAATGTTATGCAATTTTCTTGGACATTCTGGGTTATCACTCATTTGGCCAGAATTGGACAACAATGAAAGGACATGTGACCTGAACGTAGGGTCACGTGACCTGCACATTGACTTTTAATGCTTTGTGACATTTGTTTTGCCAAACTTTGCCGTTTTGCCAGGGTTTTTTTTAATTCTGTGAAAAAAATGACAAATGTTGCCCTGTTTTGCAAACTTGTGAGACATTCTCGCACCTCTCTAGTTACCTGTGACAAGGCAGTTTGGCAACACACAGACAATTGGGGGGGAGGGGCTGAGGGGGAGGACAGACACAGAAAATGAACTGAATAGATCTTACCAGTGACATTAAAAAAGGTTGAAATAATTGCTGCCTCCTGTGGGACAGTAAACCAAGGTGTATATTAAAGGTGCTAATTATATGGATTTCGTGTGATTTTTTTTAATAGTGAAATCTAATGCATCATGTAATTTGAGGACATCTTGCCCTGACAATATTTAACAGCTGTTCCCAACGTAGTTTTTATGTGTACTTAGATGGCGAACTAGCACTAAATGATTCCCACTCATTGAAAAATGCATTTACTCGTAGAAATATATGCACACAATAATTTCATAATCAATCACTTCATCTCTTTTGGCATCTAACTATGGACATTCAATATATCAGCCGGGCACCAATAAGGCAGAAAGTGGAAGCATTTGTGTGAGAGAGAAGATTGCAAGAACACGAGGTCTGAAACTGGAGGGTGCAAAACCCATGGGAAAAAGTGAGAAAGTATAATTAAGAAGTGTAGTGGGTATATGGGACACCCTTCCAGCAGAGGATACAACGGTTGTTTTCTCCCCCCCAAGAATTTTTCGATTCCTTCATTGCATTGACCCACGCTATCTCTGCTGGGAGGATGCTCCATGCACCCACTATGTTGTTTAAAAGTATTATCTACTTGCCTTCCCCTGGGTTTATCTACACCTTTAATACAACCTGCAATCCCTCCCAAGTTTCAGATTTTCATGGTTACAAGCCAACAATGAAATATTCTGAAAAGTCCTTGAAGTTGCCTTATTAAAAAAAACACCAGGATTTAATCCTTCAGAACACATCACATCCACTGGGTGCAACCTTGACCCCAGCCACTCTCACCTGATACTCAAACTCTGCTCCCTTCACTTATTCACAAGTTCCACTCCTCACTCTGCTCAGGCACCTTTCCCTGTTTTCAACAATACTATTGTACTATCACTAGGGTGACCATATTTTTCTTGGGACAAACTTTGTGCATGCGTGATGGGCAATCATGCACGTGTGGCCGCCAAGCGCTGATTGCGCATGCAAGGCCACCAAGCGCGCATGCACAGCCAGCACATGCGCAATCAGCGCTTGCCAGCCACTCATACACATGTGCGGCCGACAAGCACTAAAAAAGCGGGACAGTTTTTTTTTTTTAAAGTCGTGACCCGGTACAAACGGCAAAAAACTGGGTCTGTCCCAGCTAAACCGGGACGTCTGGTCACCCTATTCCCCTCTCTTTATCCTGCATTTTGCATCCAGGCGTCTACAATGTCTTGTCTACATTTTCTCAACACTCAACCTCTTAAAAACTCATTGCAATCTTACTTCCAAACCGTCCATTTCACAAAAACTGCCCTCACCAAAAGTAGATAACGATCTACACACTGCCAACCCTGAAGGGCTCTTCTCCCTTCTAATGTTGCTTGACCTCCCTGCTGTTTTTGACACCGTCAACCATACTTTACTCTTTCAAATTCTTCCCTTTGTATTAAAAACAAAAACAAATAACACAGACCACTTCCAGGTGTAGTGTTCCTGTCCTGAATAGAGGGGTTGTGGGTTCTGATTCTGTTGGACCTGACACTAGTACCCGCTTCCTCACAAGGGGCCTTAGGCTTGTCAATATAGATATTATGGAAATCTTGTTCCCTAAATATTAGGGGTGGAAATTTAGAGAGAATGTTAATCCAACATGAGTCGTTGGATATACTCTCTCAATACTGTAGCACCACAAGATTTGAATGAGGAGTTAAACTGTATGGGATTTTTGTAAATAGTTATGTTATATATTATGAGTATACAATTATGCATTGTTTATATTCGCTTTTCCGGTTTGTGATGTAATCAAGCTAATGATATAAAAGTCGCCTTGATGTTGGGCACGCACCTGGCAAAACTATGCACAGTGAAACGCGCGTCGGATTTATCAACACACCCACACGCCAGCAATAGGTGTTCTGGGGCATCAAATGCATGGTGACTCCCACAGAGCCGATGCCAGAGCATGGAGAATTTGGGAAGATGCTGGAAGAGCTTTACTCCCAATAAGAACTTATATCATTATCATATGGACACAGCTTCAGCTATATACTCTTATTTGCTGGTCTATTTTGGATTATGCTATGGGTAAAATCCTCTTCATTTGTTTATGTTTAGGGGATTAACAGTGATTAGCGTTAATCTCTACCCGGTACAGGCTATGCTTGGAATACTAGTGCACCTATAGATCATAGTAATATTGTGATTTGTGGGTTATGTCCTGTGTTGGCGTGTATGTTTTGCATTTTTGTAATTGTTTTTACAAAGTTTTGTGATAATAAATTAAAGGAATACTTTTGTGCAACATATACCCAGTGACATTCTTTAGTGAGGTTTTCTGTTGCTGTCTATGGGGACAGTACCTTGTTTTGGGGGTTTTGGTATTTGTAATATAGCACTCTCCTTGTTCACCTCATATTTTTGTAACCACTCCTTCAGTGTCTTCAGTGTGCTTGCTTCCTCTTCTAGTGTTCCCGTCTTTTGGTTTGCCTCAATGCTCTGTCCTGGGACAACTCATTTTCTCTCTATAAACAAATCACTAGTGGTAATCTAATTAGCTTTTTGGGTTTCAAATCCTATCACCTCTATGCAGACACCACACCTTTATCTTTAAACCTCTAAGCTTACTCATAAGGCACGTTCTATAGTGCCGGGCGCGTGCTACGCCGTGCGCAGAATTTTAGTTGGCTGACGTGAGTCAGCCCTTCTATACGAGGGCCGCCCGCACGCACAGTAGGGAGAGGGGAGCCGACAGGGAGCGGGGAAAATAATCTTTTCACGCCGCAACCGGCGCTAAATGTATGTGTGTGTGTGTATATATGTATATGTATATGTATATGTATATGTATGTATGTGTGTGTGTGTGTGTGTGTGTGTGTGTGTGTGTGTATTTGTGAGTCTGCACAAACTTAATAAATATTTTATTTTTACCAAGTGTTTTTTTTAAAATAAATAATAAATTATACATGCATACACATATAAACACACACACATACACACATACACACATATAAACACACACAAACACTGTACCTTCCCAGTATACTGCCCCTCTCACTATATTTCCGAAAAGCATGCGGCACGTGCACGCGCGTTCGCATAGGCACGCGCGGCCGCATGCTCTATATAACAGCCCTTACATCCAGTCCAAAGTCACTGTTTGTGTCTCTGCTATTTCAGACTTGACGGCTTTCCATCACCGAAAATTGAACACATCTAAAATGGAGCTCATCATAAGCTCACGGTCAATAACATTACCAGTCACCCAGTCTCCAAAGCATCCTGCCTAGATATAATATTTGACTCCTTCTTCTCTACTCACATTCATGCTGTTACTAAATCTTGCTGATTTTTCATTCGCACATTGCCAAAATCTGTCCTTTCCTCTGCCTCTCCACAACTAAAACTCTTAGGCATGCCCTCATTATCTCTCTAATTGACCACTACAATCTTCTCTACTCTGGCATTTCTGCCTGAGTCCCAACTCCCCACGCTACAATTGATCCAAAACGCTACTGTGAGGGTTATCTCTCTCTCTTCTAGTTCTGTCTCTGCTCTTCCCCCTGAAATTCCTTCAATTGCTCCCCATCAAACTCCATATTAACTACACAATTCTACTTCTCTCCTTCAATGCTCTACATTCTTCTATCTCCCTCTTACATCTTAGCTCTAATCTTCCACTACACCCCTACTCATCACTTACACCATGCTGAAGACTGTCTCTACAGTACTCATGTCTTTAAACAGGCTCACTTTTGGCTCCCTTCCTGTGGAACTCCTCCCCCTAGCATTTGCCAATAAACTTCCCTCCCCATCTGTAATTCCGGCCTAAAATCTCTTCACCAAAGCCAAGCAGTTAGTTACTTTAGACCTCAGCTTAGTTCCCACACTCCTAATGCACTTACTCTCTCCCTCTACTGCACTTCCACCTATTGTATTCTGTAAGTATCCCATTATGCCACTTAGATTGTAAACTCTGTAGGTCAGGGACTCATTTATTTTATTTACATTGGTGACGCAGTGTAAATAAACATACATGTGTGACTGCCCTGTGTCACTTCGATGCTACAATAGACGACACCTTTAATAGGGAGGCAGTAGGAAGACTTAGGAAGAAAAAAAAGCAGAAAGACTGGTCTTGGAGATAATTCTGTCATAAAGATTTAAAACAATTCATTCATTTTTTGACAAGTCAGTAAAATATCTAACAGCTTAGTCATATATAAAGAGTTGTTGCCTTAGGCTGCACACTGCCAGCACATAGCACACCTGGCAGCACATTACACTGCACACTGCCGCACAGGGCACACATGGCAGCACGTTACGCTGCACACTGCCAGCACAGGGCACACCTGGCAGCACATTACACTGCACACTGCCAGGACATAGCACACCTGGCAGCACCTTACACTGCACACTGCCAGCACAGGGCACACCTGGCAGCCCATTACACTGCACAATGCCGGCACACCTGGCAGCACGACACGCTGCACAGTGCCAGCACAGGACACACCTGGCAGCACATTACACTGCACACTGCCACACAGGGCACACCTGGCAGCACATTCACACGTCGCTGCAGGCATGCATTCACACGTCGCTGCAGGCATGCATTCACACGTCGCTGCGTGCATGCATTCACACGTCGCTGCGTGCATGCATTCACCACCGTCGATGCAGGAAACTGCATTTCACACGTCGCTGCAGACATGCATTCACACGTCGCTGCAGACATGCATTCACACGTCGCTTCGTGCATGCATTCACACGCCACTGCGGGCATGCATTCACACGTCGCTGCAGACATGCATTCAGGCACATCATTGACTTCACATACACACTTTTGAACACACATGTACATACGTTGTAATGTCCACATTTGAACACACATATTGTCCCAAAGACAGGGAGTTGAGTGTACACATTTCAACACAATTATTTATTCACATACACTCAATAACAGACTTCTATAAGCCCTTGGAACGGCTTTTGCCTTTTGTACAGACACACTTTCCATATGATACAGATATGCACTGTGCATAATTCATATATATTTATCATTCAGATGTAGTGCATTGCATGTTACCCGATATACAGCACTTTTCAAAATACAGAGCTGTTCTAGTCTACTATTTCTTCTTGCAGCAAAATTATTATAAAATAATGTGCTCTGTTGCTCCATCTAGTGAGGTTTTTATACAAAGCACAATACACATCTGACAGTTTGTCACTTTTTTTTTTGATCATGCAGATTATTTTTTGAGCTTTTATAACCAGATCTGTTTTAGATGTACAGTACTTTCACCTTTTTGGATTTGATATTTTTATTTTATTTTGTGTTGCATAGTAGGCTGCTGCTGGACTAAGGTAGACTAAGAGTCCCTGTATACTGCATGTCCTGAATTTGCACACACTGAACAGGTACTTACCAGTTTCCTCTGTCCAGTATCTAATCAACACCAGCTGCCTGACTGCATCAAATTCCACCCGTGTGTGAGAGCAGAAGAGAGAACCAAGGTATGTCTGTTTCCTGCTCCATCTGGTTAAGGCTCGGAACCTACAGCTGTGGGTGATTCCTGCCTTGACTTCAGCATTGATTTCAGCCTCGGGGACCCCTTGCTTCCCAAGTTACAGGCCCAGATATGGGGTGCCGGTATCTCTATTATTTACATGTCACACGAAGCAGTCGACACTGGCATCCGATGACCCATACCGGGGCCTGTAACTCGGGAAGCAGGGGTCCCTGAGCCTGTAATCAAAGTGGTTCAGCTCAGGAGACCCCCTGTTCCCGCACACTATTAAAAAAATACATTAAAGCAGCTTCATTACCTTAGCAGCTACCCGCTAAGGCAATGAAGGGGTTAAGGCACAATAGCATGTTTATTGGGGACAATTGTCCCCAATAAACATTGTAATACACAACACACCCACCCCCTCTGCCCCCAACAACCCCTATACCCCTAACATACAATATATATATATATATATATACTGTATATATATACTGTATATATTTTGTTATTATTTTTATTTTTTATGCACAGGAATTATACTATAGGCCGACGGTGGCCCTCGGGTGTTCCCTGCGGGTTTTCGGGGAGTCCACGGACGCAAGGATCACCCAGGGATACCCACCGGTCTCTTGTATTAATGGTGTGCTGTCAAGAAGGTAAACAATGCCTTTTTTACTGTCTCCAGCTAAAGGCTGGCGCAAAAATCTGGCGTGCTTTAAAAGCACGATTGACTTAACATTGCTTTGTGAATCCCACTGACTGGCAAAAAAACGTTGCCGTTTTTTGTATTTTTTTTCCATGGCTGAAAAAATGCCTTTTAAGGCCGATAAAGTGAATCGCGCAGCAGGCGGTACCGGTCTTAAAAGCAGTTATCACTGCTTAGTGCATATCCCTCTTTGTTTGCATATTTATGTGTGTCTATCCCTTTGTTATTTTTGTAGAGTACCTTAAAGGTACTCTGATAGCAGCACCCTCTCCCTTCCCACTATACAGATATATATATATTGCTGTGGAGGGTTTTTGTCACTTTTTTTACTCACCATAACTTAACTCAGTATTATGGTTGGCCCATCCTTTAGCTTCTTTGCATACCCAGTTAATCAACCCCACACTGATGAGACCCATTAAAGTCGAAACAGTCTGTCTGTGGGTGGTTTTCTGTGTATGCACCTTAACCCTGGCTGTGCTCAAAGCTGTGACCATGCAGCAAGCTTAAGCCTATATGGAACCACGTTAAAAATGTTTTTTGAAGCAAAAAGTGGCACTGTGTGCTCATTTGCATGTCATTTCCCAGAATCCCTTGCTGCAGTGGAAGTGCTGTGTGCTGGGTGATAATGGGGAAAGGCGGGGTTGCAGACCTGCCTAAGACATGCAGATGAGCATACAGTTGTATTTACATTTGCACACACACACACACACACACACACACACACACACACACACACACACACACTTTTAGGTAAGAGTACTACAGATGTAGCAGACATTACACCTATTCATGTGTTAGGAGCTTTCACAATAACACAATAAATATTGCGCATGCTAAGGAAATATCATGCGTGTTGCCATGAGTTTGAATAGAGCAAGGTTAAATTTTCACCTCTGTTAATGCAGCGCATTGCTGTAACCTTTTCTGGCCGCTAGCCACCATCCCCCGGCTGACAGGGGGAGACTCCACAAAGGGATATACGTGGTATGTAGGGCCTCTGGACATGTACCAGGCATGTTATAAGAGCACTGAAAAGGTTACATGTCTAGGGCTAACCATAGGGGAAAAATATATAGTGCACCTAAGCACTGAGGGTTAACCCCTTCCCTGCTTGTTGGACATGCATCTCATTGCTCTAACATTGTAGGGGCCTCTATCACTAAAGGGGTAAATGCGGGAGGGGGTGGTGAGGTTTCTAGCCAAGAGCACAATAAGTCACTTAAATGCAAATTAAACTGGTAGAGGAATAAATTACAGTAAATTAATCTGACATGAAAATGAATTTTCCCGAATGTGTTTTGTTTCGGCCAAGAGACAAATTCTTCAATCATAAATGTTAGTTTCCTATTAACCGGCAGCTCCTCTGCACCTGTGTAACGCAATGCGCCGAATAATGAAAAAACATTATCAGCTGCCTTAAATCGGTTATCTTAACTAGTTCTGGACACCGCCTGAAAGAGCAGCCGCCAATGTTCACATGCAGGCTCTGACCTCTTCTGACTTCTGTAGTCTTTCAGGAAGAGATAAGTTTTTGTTTCTGGTTCAAAAAGAGGAAAAAAAAGAGAGAAAATGACTTTGGACTGTAATGAATTTGGATGAAACTTCTTAGTTAGCTCTTTGCGATAAGGATAAGACGGAGCACCGCAGGAATTCACAGCAGCATTTCTTTTTTGCCCTTGCAAGAAGAAAGTTAAAACATTTTTTGTACAACACGGGGATTTGTTTTAGCAGCTTTTCACGTTGTGTGGGTTCGCCTCTAGCAGTGTTTGAAGTGCTATAGTACTAAGGCAGGGGTGGTCAACTCCAGTGCTCAAGGGCCAGCAACAGGTCAGGTTTTCAGGATATTCCTGCTTCAAGCGTCAGTTTTTGTTGGGGGGGTCTCGTCAGTGGCTCAGTCTTTGACTGAGCCACTGATTGAGCCACCTGCGCTGAGCAGGGATATCTGAAAACCTGACCTGTTGCTGGCTCTTGAGGACTGGAGTTGGCCACGCTTGTAGTAAGGCGTGAACAGTTCTATTCATTTTCTATCTGCCTAGGTTCCGCTAATTTGTTTTATTAACACACTTATTGTCTCCATTTTTTCCTCCCTCTCTGTTTTTTTTTTTATAAAATTCCTATTTGATAAACTGTTTTTTTGTTTTTTTTTCAAATGCGCTGCAAAGAGACCTTTAAATTAGGTAGAGCAGTACCACTTTCTTTCAAGCCTGTGTGATTACTGCCCAGGGAAAAGTAACCCCCTTTTCTGCCAGACATGCTAAATAAACATGTCCGTCACAGGCAATGTAATAAGTTTCAGGCCTCTGTGCTAGTGAGGGGTTAATACAATGACCTATGTCTGCTAGGGTTTTCAGGTGTCCAATATTGAACGGTACTGTCCTGTTGAAAATTAAAGATAATACGACATGAGTGTCCATTTACCTACTCTGGCAGTGGTTGTCAGTATACCTCTCTGGACATGTAGGTGTCTGGTATTAACCTCTCTGAACATAGTGACCGTGTCAATTTGGGAGGGCCAATGGAGAGAGCAGCGCTGTTGCTGGGGGCTGGGCAGCTTCCTCCATCTGAATTGGCTGCTGCTCTAATGCAGCCAATTAGGATGAGGTGTCAGGGTCCTGGGGTGTGGGCCAAGGGAGGAGGAAACAGCATGAGCGGTGAGAGTTGTGGGTGTGTTGAGCACACAAAGCAGTATTGTATCCTGTATTTTTGGAGAAGCCGACCCCATAACACTGTTATCGATTGCCCCCTCCCCAATACTGACAATAATTTCCTTTACAGTCAGGGCACCCCATTGTGTCGGTATGAGGACAGAGCGGTGTGTAATGTTAAGGGCTCTTGTAAGTCTATTATCTCTATATATTATACTTATATATATATATACTTTACAATAGCCCTTAACATACACACCGCTCTGCTCATACCGACATCAAGGGGTGCCCTGACTGTAAAGGAAATTATTGTCAGTATTGGGGAGGGGGCAATCGTAAACAGTGTTATGGGCGTCGGGCTTCTCCAAAAATACAGGATACAATACTGCTTTTGTGTGCTCAACACACACACATAGCTCTCACCGCTCCATGCTGTTTCCTCCTCCCTTGGCCCCACCCCCAGGACTCCTGACACCTCATCCTAATTGGCTGCATTACTGAGCAGCAGCCAATCAGGATGGAGGAAGCTGCCCAGCCCCCTAGCAACAGCGCTGCTCTCTCCCTTGGCCCTCCCAAATTGACCAGGTCACTATGTCCAGAGAGGTAATACCAGACACCTACATGTCCAGAGAGGTAATATATATATATATAATATTTAGTTACATTAACCTGAGTATTTCTTTGTAATGCCAGCTCCACGTTTTCCCATCCCATCAGCGATACTGAGGAGATAGGATTACATAGAGATGCTCAGGATAATTATACTGGCAGCATACATTGAAGCTGCAATAAAGTGATATGTAACAACTATTCTATGCCATCATAATTCCACTCTTTTACAACTGGAGCTAAAAATGTCACCAGATTTATTTACTATTTATTTATTATTTATTTAAGAAGAAAATCAGCTGGAAACCTACGTGGTTTTGTTCCTATTAGTTAAATCTACGACTATTTTGGTTTCCAATTTTGCCCCGGTTATGCAGCTGAAAGACTTTTGATCAGAGATTGGTGGAGATGTCAGAATTAAACCCGCAAATTATTCGCAAAATTATAGACAACATTCAATTCACGTCCGATTAGTCAGATGCGAAGATGTTGTAGAAAGTGAGAGCGAATGTATGCAATTCCGCCGCCGGGGCCATGCATACGTTTTATATATATATATATATATATATATATATATGGCAGGCATGTAGTGTTGGGCCTCTCTTTCCTGAGGCCTACATTTATAAAGGCGGAAATACCGCTGTATAACCAGTGACGCATTTCTCAGGGTTTTATAGTGAATCCTGTACTGTGTCATCCTAGTCAGAGACTGGATTTTTATAGTTGCTCCTTTCATAATGAGGAACCTGTTTCGTACCATGCGGGCACAGTAGAATGATTGAAGTACACAGGCTGCTTTATTCCGGCGATTAAACTATATATATATATATATATATATATATATATATATATATATATATATACATATACATATACATATACATATATATATATACATACATACACACACACAAAGATGTAGCGCTAAGGTAGAAATAAAGTGAATATCAGTGCATTAATGAATAATAATGAAAATTAATTTTAGTGAAAATATAAATAAAACTGTACTATAATTAATTATAAATAACCATAAAGTGACAAGTGAAAGTCACGAGGCGTGATGAAACGCGTAGGGACGCGGTGACGTCATCACGTGTGGGTGCGTGCATGTGGAGTTCTTTAGCATCTCAACAATTCAGCCAGCTTAGGATTCTGGATAATGACATGCAAATGTGCGCACAGTATCCCCTTTTGCTTCAAACCCATTTTTCCAAGTTTGAAACCTGCGAGAGAATTTGGAAATGTGATGCGTGATTACTAGGATGACGAGGGTGTACGGGAGAGGCGATTTTTCTAAAAGACATCTTTATTGTTCAGACCCCCCTGCCTTGATCTGGAGGTGTATCCCCTTCGCTGGCTCCAGACCCCATTATTTTGCAATGAGTTGCAGGCCCTTCTCGCAGCACAGAGGTTAAGCCTGTAAGATAAGTACCTGCTTTGTTCTACACTGCAAGTACGCCACTTGCATTCAATCAGCTAAAAAACCTGCAAACCATAAACCTCCCTGCGCAGCTACTGGAGGGAGGGAGGGGGGGTGGGGGGGAGGCAGAGCCATAAAAATTCATCAGGATAATGTAGAGAGGAGGCAGGATGATGCTAGCATCCCTGCAATAAGCCCATCACTCACCCACTGGCATTTACTGCACACCCCATCCTGCTCTTTCTTAAGGACAATTGATGTTCCTTATACCATTAGCATAATGACTGCAGTGCAATATTTCTAGAAACTTCCTACAAGTGCGCTCTGTGCAGTAGAGTGTGTTTGTGTGTGTGCGCGTGCGTGCGTGTGCATGTGTGTGCAGGGGCGAATTTCCCACATGGCTAAATAGGCTGTAGCCTAGAGCGGCACGTTTTTGGGGGGAGCGACAATTTTGGGGGGAGGCAATTGGTGTGTGTGCGTGTCTTAACTTTGCCAGAGCGGCCCCCCTCCTGTAGCCATGACAATGTGACGTCATGTGATGTCGCGGTGTCCTGATGGCCCTATGCTGTGGAGGAGGGCCTAGATGTTTTCATTTGTGATTTGGGGTAAAATGTCAAAAAAAAACTATTAAATATGTCGGAAACTGTAAAGGAAACAGGAAAATGAGACAAGAGATGAGGTGAGAGCAAATTCTCTAACTTGGCAAATATTGGATATGGTGGAGAGGCTGCAAAAATATGACATTTGTCCAACTGTGGATCTTATTCAACCTCTTATTCAATATGGTGGGAAGCCTCCTCCCCACGCTGGGGAAGGTTTTGGGACCATTTGAATGGAGCTGTTCTCTTTACTAGTACAGGGAAGTGGCTTTACAGCCTATTGAATCAAGGCCCTATAGACTAGAGCAGAGGTGCGCAAACTGGAGGGCGATTTTTTTTGGGGGGGGGGGGCGCGGAGGTTACAGAGGCCCTGCGCATTTAAATTAAATGCCGGGGGACCGCACGAGGCCTCTGTAACTCACTGACCTTGATTCAGCCGGCATTTGGGTGACGCGTCGCCATGGCAACGCGGCGTGAAATTACACCGCGGGGTCACGTGACGGGATGTCACATGACACCGTGGCGTCATTTGACGCTGGCACAAAGGTAAGGGGGGGGCTTGGGCACTGGGGGAGAGCAGGAAGGGGGCGCAGCCCCAAATGTTTGCACACCCCTGGACTAGAGCACCACTGACCAAAACTAACAAGAATATTGGTGATTATTATTATTTTTTTTGCAAAAGTTGCAGAATATATGCAAGAATCAGGCGCACTGCCACCACTGCTGGGAGACCTTTCCGTGCCTCTTCCCTTTAGTTGGGGAACCGCATATGGAAGTCTGACTGCTTTAAAAACCAATGGCACTAACAGTCATATGGTCACTGTAAATATGCCAAAATGTTATCTTTTTTTAACATAATTAGAAATGACCTTACTTGGGTATCCTTGGCTTTAAATTACATCCATAGCAGATTCCTCTCAATTTCTGCAACAAATGTAAAATTCATTTGGGCTTTATTGGGCGAATATATGAACATCATAAAATGAGCGGAAGGCAATTAATATTAATATCAGGTTCTTAATATTACTATCTGGGTGATATTACTACTTATGAGTGAACTTTGGAAAATAAAGTTCGGTCTGTCTGATCCCTGCAGTTCAATTCTTCCCCTCCCCCCACCCACCTTTCCATTTGTTCTATTTCCCATATTTTAAAAGTTATTTATATGTCATTTAATGTTATTAATGTTGTTATCCAGTATGCACATATACTTTGTTTTTTATGCTACTATTATGCATATTTTATTGCACTTGACTATTTGGGACACATGATTTTGGCTCCCCTTTAAGGTCTGTTTACCTTTCTATTTACACTTATATATATACTCAATTAGTGTAATTCATTACTGGATTAAATGCACTAACAGGGAGGTCTTCCTATTGTGGCCCGCCCCTATCAGTATATGAGCCTGATTGGCCATGCAGCCATTAGGTATTAACCAATGACGCACAGAATTAGACCTATAAAGGACCCCTAAACAGGTGTCCCAGATATCGCCTGAAGAAGTTTACTTTGTTAAACGAAACGCGTCGCGACTGTTGTGGCTGGCGGTTTTACTTCCCACCACCAGTACACACTCAAGTGTACCGTTCCTGCTTATTTCCGATCGTTTCTATGCTATCAAAAATGGACAGGCATCCTAAGGACACCTATTGAAGGCCCCGGTTCCTGCACATGTGTGCTACACTCTGCACCACGCTACCACACGTGGAGGACAGGAGAGTGAACAGAGACAGCCCCAGCGCGCGGGTCTGATCTCTCAGAACTGAGATTACCCTTCATACTTCCTATGTGATGCCCTACTCCTGTGATAGACACCAGAATCGGGGATTATTAAAGAAATTTTATATGTAAGTTACTAATTTTATTATTTGTTGCTAATACATTATCTATCTCTCATCTTGGTGCGCTTTTGTGTTTTTTCTTGTTTTGCTGATATTGGTATCACCATTGGGGTTCCGGTGGAGACCACATTTGGAGGTGGGGGAGACACCTCATAAACACAGAAGCAGCAAGAGAACTGAGAGGGACCAACACTCCAAGTTTAAAGAGCCAGAGCGCGGACTGAACTTTTCATCCCTGCAGTTCTCTCTGGTTTAAATAAACCTGTCTGGTTCTCAGGTGTATATGTGCGGAGAATGGAGATGGGTTATCCCGTGTAATAGTGATACAAGCACTGATAGTAAACAGCACTGATACACCCATGTTTGCTAAGCAGTCTTCCGCCATAAGACCCCTTGTGGTGCTGGGAGATACCTTCAAGCCTGATGAAGACAATAGACTATTAGGTGTCTTCCCGCGCAGGAAGGTGTCTCATGTCAGAAGACTGCTTAGTTAATATGGGCCATTGTCCCTTAATAGCATCACTCTTGGACCTCTAGTCACCGGTCCCTCAACCGGTAATGAGATTTAAGGTCCTTTCTTGTCTGTGGCAGCAGGTGTTTCCAGATGTAAGCTGAGGAAAATCCGACCGTTGACTCACTCGTGACGTCAATTTAAGGCCAATATATCCAGCCTCGGAGCTTGAGATGAAGGGATCCAAACGACCAACTTGTTCAGCACATCGAGTGATAGGCTGACGTTGGTAAACACAACTCGAGCAATCTGAAGACTTTGTTCTGTGGAACACTGGCTGGGTGGAGGAGGATGATCTTTTCTTAGCCGTTGGTTTTATCAGCTGCTTTCCACTGGTGAGGAGCATAAATATTTCCAGGCAAGAGGAGGGCAGCTTCCTAAAGTAACCGCAGGTTTGGGAAATATTGTGGGTGTACAGCGTGATATTTATTGTTGTGCTTTAAACCCCTTTGGTAGCCAGGAGGTTAGGGCTAAGGTTGCCAGTGTCCAGTATTGAACCAAACTGTCCTTTATTTGGACGCTCTGTCCAGTAAACAATGTGAGGTAATACTGGGCATGTATGTGTCCGGAATTACCTCTCTGGACCTAGTGACCTGAGTAATGCAGCCAATCAGGAGGAGGTGTCAGGAGCCTGAGGGTGGGGCCAATGAGAGGAGGAAACAGCATGGAGCGGAGTTGGTGAGAGGGGTGGGTTGGTGCAGGTATCTAGAGCGTGTCCCATCTTTCACCATTGTGTCCAGTATTTTTGGAGAAGCCACCTGGCAACCCTAGTTAGGACTGAGATCCTGGGATGCAATTTGAAAGACTGATATAACCTACCTTGTAAAGTTGTTGTCCTGGCTGAGGGATGCTGTTGACTGGAACTGTCCCTTTTTGTAATTACACTACATTTCCATTTTTGACACTTTAATAAAAACAACAACTGTGTAAATGGAATTTTATCTTTCTAAACCCACAGAGCCTCCATACATATATAAACAAGCCGAGATTAAAAAATAGTATGCAAATAAATGGTAATGTATGCACAAAGTACAGATAACAATAAAACAGGATAAATACTATAACAAACTTTATGCACCTGAAAATGTGTGAATATTTGCTTAACAAGAACAAACTCACTAAATAATCACACAATGAAAAGACAAATAAAATCTAATTTCACATTACTCTGCAAAGTAAACAGAAGAACTAGGAATGTCTAACAAGGGGAAGATATTAATGTAATTTAGTTATGTGCTGCTACCGTCCCATTTACTGCCTTCAATGCTGCAAAGGCCTGTAGCATTTCTTATTAAGATATTTTACCAGGATAGATACACTGAGATGTTTTTAAACATATCCTGAAATAGCACGAGGAGCCTTTCCCAAGTGTACAAGAAGTGTAAAGGCTCCAGGCAGGGAAGGAATCCCAAAGCAAGTGCCCTCAAAAAACTCTTTGAACTGTTAAAAATAAAACCTCTGCATCAAAAATGTATCCCAAGGCCTCAACAGACAGTCAGGGACATTTAGTCGCGACCAAATCGCCACTGGCATCTTGCCGCCACTTACCTCATTGCAGAGACATCCCCGCCGGACGCTTTGCCGCAAAGGTTAGCCCCTAACTTTACCCCTTACCGTAACAAGAAACGGTTCTTAACCCCTAATACTAATGCTACCCCTACCCAAAAAAAATCTTAGCCCCTTACCCTAAAACTCTGTACCCTAATTCTCTACCCTAAACTCTGTAGCCTAAACACCGTACCCTAATTCCCTACCCTAAAAACCTTAACCCTTACCCTAAACCCTGTACCCTAATTCTCTACCGTAAAAACCTTAACCCCTTACCCTTAATCCCATACTCTAAACCCTGTACCCTAATTCCCTACCCTAAAAACCTTAACCCCTTACCCTAAACCCTGTACCCTAATTCCCTACCCTAAAACCTTAACCCCTTAACCTAAAACCCTGTACCCTAATTCCCTACCCTAAAATCCTTAACCCCCCTGTAGCCTAATTCTCTACCCTAAAAACCTTAATCCCTTACCCTAAAACCCCATAGCCTAAACCCCGTACCCTAATTCCCTATCCTAAAAACCTTAACCCCTTACCCTAAACCCCGTACTCTAATTCCCAACCCTAAAAACCTTAACCATTTACCCCAATTCCTACCCTAAAAACCTAACCCCTTACCCAAAAAACCCTATCCATAACCCCCACCCTAACCGTTAAAATCCCTTAAGTTAACTTACCTTATTGGTGAAACGGCTGAGTGTCCACCGGCGGAGCGGCTGCGGCAAAGGGTCTCTTGGCGGCTGAATGCTGGAAGAGACTTGGTCATGGTGTGATGGCCGCAGCCATATGTCTGATTCTGTCAACAGAGGCCCAATCCCAGGCTCAACGGCCTAAGGTGATTCATCGCATTGGGTCCCACGGAGAACTATCCTGCGCGCCGGTTGAAGCCCTCGAATCTCCAAGGCGCTTGAAGATCACTTTCGTCCAACCATTTCTTCATCTTTGCTACGTTTCTTCGCTTTTCATAACGGACACTCTTCCTCGCACATCCTCTCTCGGCCGTGTGGTGCGTTCTAGGAAGGCGCTGCCTATATATTGGATTGCTCGCTTTACCATGTGTTTCACGCATTTGCTCATTATGTAAAATGTCGGGGAGCGTTTCTTGCCCCACACAGTCAGTCGTTTCGTCCTAAAAATAGCTGGAACTGACATAATGTCAGGAAAAAATGTTCCCCAATGTCTGACTGTTAGTAAGAGTGATTTATCAATTACTTCCTAGCCTCTATATCAGGGGTGGCCAACTCCAGTCCTCAAGGGCCACCACCAGGTCAGGTTTTAAGGATATCCCTGCTTCAGCACAGGTGGCTCAGTCACAGACTGGAGCTGAAATATTTGCGCAAATGCTGTGTGTTGATTAGCAGGGAACTACACGGAAGAGACAGAATCCCTGCTGATGTGCTCACTTCCACTGATAATGAAAATAAATGCATTTTATTATATTACTTCAAAGTAAACATATCCAAAAATTCATTAAAACCTCAAAAGATAGCGCAAATGTGTACTGAAAACATTGAATGAGTTGTCTTCCCCATAAGGGGTTCCACCCTGATTGATTATACCAGAGGGTTAATATTGCCCCTTGGGACTGTTATGTATGGTTTGAAGGGAAAAATATGCCATGCATTTAGTGCTGGAGATCATACAAAAACCACTGTTGACTCAAGGCTATGGGTGTGAAGATCTTCCATATTTAACCAAAACAGTAGTGCCTGCATTAATCCAGGCTTCTGTATTGTGGCAGATTGCCAGGGTTGATGTCGTTATCCGACGCGCGTTTCGCTCCGTACATGGACCTTCTTCGAGGGTGGGCGGGTCACTGCTCCCAGCGGCTATTTAATTGCATGATTGCCATGGTAACCAGCCAAACAGGTTACTTCGCTAGTGTGTTTTGGCACGAAGTAGCCAGCCAATGGGGAGACATGTCAACAAAGACATTGACAGTTACAGCAGTGTGTTCCCGTAAAAACTGAGGTATCTTATCGATCCATAGTAAGATAAAAAAAAGATGTGAATCTCCCAAACTGGCAGTGTTTTCAAATCTTAATCTCGGGCTAAATTAGATCTGACGCTGTTCTCTAGGGCAGCGCTGCGCAATCTTTCCTGCTCACGGCCCCCAACCTCAGCCTGCTTCCCTCCCTGTTTGTGCCCCCACTCCCTTACCTCCTCTCCGGCTCCCGGAGTCAAATGACGTAGCAGGGTCATGTGACGTCACATTGCCATGCCAAAGTGGCGTCACATGACCATGACGCCACGTTGCCACGGCGACGCGTCGCCAAAGAGAAGGTAAGTGAAGTTGCAGAGGCCTCACGCGATCCCCCAGCATTAATTTAAATGCTTTAGGGAAAGAGCGCAGGACCCCTGCAACTGCTGCGCCCCCCCTGAATAATCTTGCGAGCCCCCCAGTTTGCGCACCGCTGCTCTAGGGAAAGCCCCTTGTTGGGGTACCAGACTCCTTCCCTATTATACATTTTGTAGACTGGGTTGTATCCATCTCATATGATTGTATCATTTTCTTGTTGCAACCACTACATCCAGTTGATGCAAACGTTATGTTACACATACAATATGGTTTGGATAGAAGTGGCGAATAGAGGTTTATTACAATCTTCATGTAGGCGGACATAACAGTTAGATATGGCCCCTTTATTGAGCCATACATCTCGGGGAGGGTTAACTGTGGTGATATGCATAAAATATTCCAAGTGTTTCAAACACCTTTGTACCCTGATATTGATGTTCCAATACTATTAGGGTATGTATATCGTGTCAGGATGCCATCTCCTATATTATATGGAGTAAAGAGTATCCCGTCTCAGAGACTCTCATGGACGTCATCTCTCTTTTGTGCAGAAGTTATGTATCCCTTCCTTTTAGGTTTTAATCATATTCAAAGGAAGCTGAGCACCCCCTCCCCCCTTTTCTTGATTAGCAGGGTCACAAGTGTGTGCTTCTTGATTTATTTATGTGTATATTTGAGTCAGAGATTGCTGATCTGAAGAGGCAACTTGCAATATTGAGGGACATTGGCAATCTTGAAAGGGAATTAGAGCTCACTGAGCAGGCCCTTGCTTCGCCTAGTGGTGCAGATGGTGGCGGTGTTAGTGAGGAGCAGGTAGCTAGCTTGGTTGCTGTTAGTGAGGAGCAGGTAGGTAGCTGGGTGACAGTTAGAAGGGGAAGCAGGGGCAATAGGGAGAGGCAGGTCGTTTCTGAGCTAACACATCCCAATAGATTTGCCATGTTGAGTGAAGATATTGGGAATGTTGGGGCAGAAATGGCAAGGCTGGGGGAGACTAATTCCTCTAGCAGCCAGGGGAATAGTTCCTCCAGCACAGTGGGGACTCAGGATGCTCAGATACAAAGAAAGATTGTGGTGGTAGGGGACTCCATTATTAGGAAGGTAGATAGGGCAATCTGTTGCCAGGACCGCATGAACCGAACAGTTTGTTGTCTCCCGGGTGCTCGGGTTCGGCCCATTGCGGATCAGGTAGACAGATTGTTGGGGGGGGCTGGGATTGACCCGGTGGTCTTGGTACACGTTGGCACGAATGACAAAGTTAGAGAAAGATGGAGGGTCCTAAAAAATGATTACACGGATCTAGGCGAAAAGCTTAAGGCAAGGACCTCCAAGGTAGTATTTTCTGAAATACTACCAGTGCCATGCGCTACCGCAGGGAGACAGTCAGAGATCAGGGAGGTTAATGCATGGCTAAGAAAGTGGTGCAGGAAGGAGGGGTTTGGGTTTTTAGAGCACTGCGACTCCTTTTCTGAGAGGTGCCATCTATATTCTAGGGACGGATTGTACCTCAATGAAGAAGGATCTTCTGTGTTAGGGGGAGAATGCTAAAAAGGTTGGAGGAGATTTTAAACTAGGATGGAGGGGGAAGGGGAATGAAACAGATAATGAACTAAATGGAATAGATGAAGATACAAGGTGGTATGGAGGTAGAATGGGGGCAAGTGCAAGTTTGACAAGCAGTGAGACACCCATAGTAAATACAGATAATACTAGAAAACTTCTAAAGACTAAACAAAGTGGGCGCAGAAAGGATGGAGCAGATAAGATAATAGTACAGGCTAAAAAAAACCTGAAATGCATGCTTGCTAATGCAAGAAGCCTGACAGATAAAATGGGGGAGCTTGAATTAATAGCTGCAAGGGAGCAGTATGATATCATAGGCATTACTGAAACATGGTGGGATGAAACTCATGACTGGACAGTTAATTTAGAGGGTTATTCTCTTTTTCGGAAGGATCGAATAAATAGAAGGGAAGGTGGAGTATGTTTATATGTTAAACCGTATCTAAAACCTATTATAAGGGATGATGTCTATGAAGGGAATGATGAAAATGTAGAGACTTTGTGGATAGAAATTAGCAGTGGAGGTAAAAGTATAAAGAAAATGTTTGTGGGAATATGCTATAAACCACCAAATATCTGTGAGATTGAGGAAGGTAAAATACTTTTGCAAATGGAGAAGGCATCAGAACTGGGTCATGTTTGCATAATGGGGGATTTTAATTATCAAGACAGACTGGGGTAATGAGATTAGCGTTACAACAAAAGGAAACAGGTTTTTGGGGGTGCTTAAAGACAATTATATGACCCAAATTATTGAGGAACCAACCAGGAGAGGGGCAATACTGGATTTGGTCATATCAAACAATGTAGAAGTAATAACAAATATTCAAGTCCTGGAACATTTGGGTAACAGTGATCATAACATGGTCTCCTTTGAAATAAATGATCAAAAAACAGATTACTTGGATTCAACAAAGACCTTCAACTTTGGAAAGGCAGATTTTAATAAACTGAGGTCTAATCTAGTAGTAATACAATGGGATGATGTTTTTGCAGGGAAAAAATGTAGAAGATAAATGGGCAGTCTTTAAAACATTGTCAGAAAAGCACACTTATCAGTGTATACCCTTGGGTAATAAGTATAAAAGAAATAAGTCAAAACCAATGTGGCTAAATAAACAGGTAGGGGAGGAAATGGATAAGAAGAGGAAGGCGTTTAGATTTTTTAAGTCAGAAGGGACAGAGACATCGTATCAGAATTACAAGGAATGTAACAAAAATTGCAAAAGGGCAATCAAATTAGCAAAAATGGATAATGAAAAAAGGATTGCAATAGAAAGTAAGGTCAACCCTAAAAAATTCTTTAAGTACCTTAATAACAAAAATATGAGAAAAGAAAATATAGGACCCTTTCAGTGTGAGACGGGTAGGCAGATTATTGGAGATAAGGAAAAAGCTGAGGTATTAAACAAATTCTTTGCCTCTGTGTTTACCAGGGAAGAATCACGTTCAATAGTAGTGCCGCAGGAGGAAGCCACAACCTCCATATTAATGAACAATTGGTTAACTGAGGAAGAAGTTCATAAGCGACTTGAAAAATTTAAAGTTAATAAGGCACCTGGCCCCGATGGCATACATCCAAGAGTTCTCAAGGAGTTAAGCTCAGTAATAGCAAAACCATTATATTTAATATTCAAGGACTCCATTTCCACAGGCTCAGTACCACAAGATTGGCGTAAAGCAGATGTGGTGCCTATAATTAAAAAGGGAGCTAGATCACAACCGGGAAATTACAGACCTGTAAGCCTGACTTCAATAGTAGGGAAACTACTTGAAGGTTTAATACGGGATAATATTCAGGAATACCTAGTGGAAAACAAAATTATTAGTAATAGTCAGCATGGATTTATGAAGGATAGATCTTGCCAAACTAACCTTATTTGTTTCTTTGAGGAGGTAAGTAGGAATTTAGACCAGGGTAATGCAGTTGATGTGGTCTACTTAGATTTTGCAAAGGCTTTTGATACGGTTTCACACAAGAGGTTGGTGTACAAAATAAAGAAAGTTGGACTCAGTAATAATATATGCACCTGGATTGAAAACTGGTTAAAGGACAGACAACAGAGGGTTGTCATAAATTGAACTTTTTCAGGTTGGGCTAAAGTCGTGAGTGGAGTACCTCAGGGATCGGTACTGTGACCCCTGCTTTTTAACTTGTTTATTAATGACCTTGAGGTTGGGATCGAGAGCAAAGTCTCCATCTTTGCTGATGATACTAAATTGTGTAAGGTAATAGAATCAGAGCAGGATGTAATTTCTCTTCAGAAGGACTTGGAGAGACTGGAAACATGGGCAGGTAAATGGCAGATGAGGTTTAATACAGTTAAATGTAAGGTTATGAATTTGGGATACAAGAATAAAAAGGCGACTTACAAATTAAATGGATATATATTTTGGGAATCCTTGATGGAGAAGGATTTAGGAGTGCTTGTAGACAGCAGGCTTAGCAATAGTGCCCAATGTCATGCAGTAGCTGCAAAGGCAAACAAGATCTTATCTTGCATCAAACGGGCAATGGATGGAAGGGAAGTAAACATAATTATGCCCCTTTACAAAGCATTAGTTAGTAAGACCACACCTTGAATATGGAGTACAATTTTGGGCACCAATCCTAAGAAAAGACATTATGGAACTAGAGAGAGTGCAGAGAAGAGCCACCAAATTAATAAAGGGGATGGACATTCTAATTTATGAGGAGAGGCTAGCTAAATTAGATTTATTTACATGAGAAAAGAGGCGTCTAAGAGGGGATATGATAACTATATACAAATATATTCAGGGACAATACAAGGAGCTTTCAAAAGAACTATTCATCCCACGGGCAGTACTAAGGACTCGGGGCCATCCCTTAAGGTTGGAGAAAAGGAAATTTCACCAGCAACAAAGGAAAGGGTTCTTTACAGTAAGGGCAGTTAAAATGTGGAATTCATTACCCATGGAGACTGTGATGGCAGATACAATAGATTTGTTCAAAAAAAGGTTGGACATCTTTTTAGATGGGAAAGGTATACAGGGATATACCAAATAAGTATACATGGGAAGGATGTTGATCCAGGGATTAATCCGATTGCCAATTCTTGGAGTCAGGAAGGAATTAATTTTTCCCCTTAATGGGGTTTTTTGTTTGCCTTCCTCTGGATTAATAAGTATAGATATAGGATAAAGTATCTGTTGTCTAAATTTAGCATAGGTTGAACTTGATGGACGGAAGTATTTTTTCAAACTCATCTACTATGTAACTATGTAACTATGCAAAAATGTACTAATATTAGTTAGCATTTGCCAGTAATTGCTCTCTCTATTGGGCTTATTCAATAAGCTCCGAAGCGGCAAACCACCGTGCGATCTGCCTTTTGGGGTTTATTGAATAAGTCCCTATGTGGAGATATTTGAGGGTCATGGTTTTTGGTGAAATGTCATATCTTTGCAGCCGCAAACGTATAACATTTGCACAACGGCCCAAACATATATTTAAAGTCTTTGTGAGAGTGCCATAATGTATTGCACAGTTGCCTTTCTGTCTATCTCGCTACAGTGGGCCCATTTTTCTATGATAAGGGAGCATGTGATCAGGGAGATACAATGATATACATGTTGATGGTACTGGACACAATGTTCCCTGTTTGTAGTGAGAAAGTGGCACTGCCGCCTGCAAAATAAACAGCCAGTGAAAAGAGACCTGGGACACAGAGCAGCAGAGGAGCCCGAGCTGTCTTATGACTTCATTATTTTTTATTTTCTATGCAGAATAATTGCAATGCAGACAGACACAACACGGAGTCCCCAGGGTACTCGGCTGCATTCTCCCTCTCATGAGATCAACTGGTAAGTCTGCACACTTCACAAACACTGGGAACTGTAATACCCACATGTTCTGCGGTGCTGTTGTCTCCCACTCAGTGACAGATTGGCGATACATTTATTTAGACATCAAGTACACCTTGCTTGGTCAAAAAATATACTTTTTTTAACAAATTGTTACTTTTAATTTGCATTCTTCATATGGGAGAGTTCCCACCCCCTATTCCATGCATAGTGTGTGTGTTAGCTTTTAAATTCCTGTATTTTCAATTATTTCTCAGCTGCTTGTCCGTAGAATGTGCAGAGCTTGGAGCCCGATTGTCTCTATCGTGCTCCTACTGATTGTCTCGGAACCTTCAGCTTCTAACGCTGCGGCCAGGGTGGCGCTGAGCGGGCGCTCACGCTCACGCTGTCCGCGATGAAACACATTGCAGCAATGTGTGTGGCCAGCGTGCAAGCGTGCAAGCGGAAAAAAAATTGTCTCTCATTGGCGCATCAATTGTGGGTGAACCAGCTCCCCCCCCACCCCCCTCCACTCGCGCACCTAGCCGGTAGCCGGCCACAAATCTCCCGGTCGAGCAGGGAGCGTGATGTCACCGCGCATGAGCACCAGCGCGCCCACTCCCTGCCTGGCCGCAGCCTCAGAGCAAAGGTTGCAACATTGATGTGCTTATGTTACCCTGAAATACCACGTGTGTGTATCATATAGGTGATGTGCGATGTATGTTTCCCCCCCATAGGAGATTTTCCCCAATGAACACCTCGATGAAGAACTTGCCCGGCACGGAATGGGTTAACACTCTTGATTCCACAGGATATGTCAGTTGTTATTATAAATGACTTTCCAGTTAATTGCCTGTTTTGGTGAGTAGATGGTGGGGTCACAGCTGCTTCTATAAGCCGCTTACCTCATCCCCCTCACTGTAATAAATAATAGATTCAGCACCACCCAGACAGGCAGACAGTGGTTGTGTCACCCTCCCTTGGGACGCTCTTTTTTCCTGTCTGCCATTTGTTGCGGGTAGCATGTGTTAGCAAAGCACACACTAGATAGAAGTTAATAAAGCTGTCTTAACCTCAGGGGGACCAGCAATGCATTGCCCTGCACCTCTTGCACTGTAGGTGTTGCAGCCACAGGACCGTGTCTAACTTGCTCCAAAATATGTTGTATTATTATTGTTCATCCGCTTTTCTTTCTCACTTTGCCGCTCACATGCTTCTGTCTACTCCTGGCAGCTACCCTGCAAGCTCAGAACCCAAACCTACCACGCCATGCAGTATATATCTGTGTCACAAGGAGGGCTACTGGGATGGTGACCTAATGCATGGGGTTCTCCACTCCAGTCCTCAAGACCCTCCAACAGGTTTTCAGGACATCCCTGCTTCAGCACAGGTGGACTCAGCCACTGATTGAGCCACCTGCGCTGAAGCAAGGATGTCCTGAAAACCTGACCTGTTGTTGAGTCTTGAGGACTGGCGTTAAGAACCCCTGACCTAATGTATACAACCAACGGCGGATTTGAAAATCCGCCACCCCGTGGCACTTACACGTGTCCTTCTGCCTCCTTGGTGCCGCCCTCCATCTGCTTTAGAATCCCAGCGTCAAATGATGCCACGGACGTCAACAACGTGACGGCGCATGGCGTCACGTTGCCGTGGTAACGCGACGTCATGATGTCATTTGATGTTGCGACGTCACGTTGCCATGGCAACTAAATGCCATGTGATGTCACATTGGGGCATCCGTGGTATCTTTTGATGCTGAGGTTCCAAAGGAGATGGAGGGCGGCAACAAGGAGACTCCAGGACACATGTAAGTGCCTTCCCATTAGGCCCGATAGGCCACAGAGCGCGGCAAATGCATATGGGGGCGGACATTTCTGCTGCCCCTACATTTTGCCGCCCTAGGCCCGGGCCTAATGGGAAATCCACTACTGTATACAACAAAAATCGCCAATGCTACATCCAATATGACAAATGATATACTGCTGCGGCCAAGTTTATTCGAGCATTTGCCCGTTCTTGGCCGCAGCAGTAGCCTGGCGCGCGCCCGAGAGTGACGGGCGCGCGCCGAAGCAGCGGAAGAGCGCCCTCCGATCGGGGCGCTCTCCCTACCGCTGCCGGGTCCGCCGGGTCCCCCGGAACCCCCTGCCGCTGTCCCGCGATCGCGGGACACCAGGGCTCCCTCGGGGAGCCCCTGGACGCGCGTGCAGGGGGCGCACGCTCCCGAAGACGCGTGACCGCGCGTCTATGACGCGCGGCACGCCGAGGGGCGGCCACTAGCAAGCCGGGAAATCTCCCGGCTTGCGGATCTGGCCGCAGAGTAATAAAGCGTGTCGGTAGTGTACGGTAATTAAATACTCACCTGTTTTTCTCCCAGCAACTATTAACATCCTGTCCAAATGTAGCTTCCGGTTTCATGCACCGGACGCAGATATCTTAAAATAAGGAGTTTATTCCAGGTCAGACCTGAACGCAGACACAGAAGAAACCTCTTTCCACGGGTTCACGAGCTGGAAGACACGTGGCCACCGGAGCTTGGGGGATCTACCACTTACAGAGCAGCACGAGACTAACAAATATGCAGATAACAAATTGACAATGTATTTGTGACCCGGTGAATCACCAAATAAGCTTCACTCCTTTTTTTGCCAATTCCCCCCTTTCTTCACAGTGCCACTGGGACCTTTCACAAGGGGACACGGGAGAGGCGCACACGTCTGCCTGGCACGGAAATACTGGATCAGGGTGATATGTCGACACTAAAAATAGATACGTAATAACATAGTTGCATGGAGCAACAGCTTCTCTGCTCCCGATATAGAACGACTCCCGGGACACGTCAGCTGATGAACATAGAGCCATCCTAACGGCATCTTTTATTTACATTTCTGGCAGTGAAAGGGTTAAGAGTGGTTATGACAAAATGGTGCCTTACGTGCTAAAACAACCAACGTAGAAGCTGAATACGTGAGGGTCATCGAGTACTATCGCTATATATACGGAATTCCGTGCAAACGTTTTATACATCCATCTTTGTCCTTTGTGCTTCATGGTCGGTTGAAGTAACCTGAGAAGTTTCTGCTGCTTTTTAGACCATAACTTCCGTCTCAAAGCGGCAATCCCATTTTGGACATTTTTATTACACGGGTTTGAAGCAAGGGGGTCTCCCGAGCTGGACCCCATTAATTTCAGCTCTGGGGACCCCCTGCTTCCAGCGATACTTACCTCTGAAGGGGGTGCCGGTATCTCTGCTTTTCAAAGCTCTCGCGTCATGTGGGCCAATGGGAAGCCGCACCGGACGACGTCACGGCTTCCTATTGGCCCACAGGACGCGGGAGCTCTGAAAAGCGACCATAATGTGAACCCTGCTAGCCAGCCGGAGCAGCTACCAGCACCCCCTATGGAGGTATCTTCAGAAGCAGGGGGTCCCCAGAGCTGAAATTAATGGGGTTCAGCTCCTGAGATCTCATGCTTCAACCCCGCATTAAAAATGAAATAATTTTTTTTTTTTAGAGAAAACGGCTTGGATTGCTCGTTTAAGAAATAAAAATGATTGTTTTTAACACCGTTTGACAGTAAAGTTGTAGGGGAGAAGAGGAGAGTTATGAAAATCACTGACAAATAGATCAGCATCTCATCACTTGTCATTCCCAAATTGTATTTGTGCTATAGTAGCAACACATAACATTCATGTTTTTGTTGATACTGGTTCCGTGGCAAAACTTCACCTAAACAAAGTGCATTTTGCGTCTGTGTAGCGGTTTGAAGGTCGACGCATTATGAGTGCTCCACATCAGGGAGCGCAAACTGGGGGACGCGATACAATTTTGGGGGGGGCGGGGCGTTTGCAGAGGCCCCGAGCTGAGAGCGCGAGGCAGTCACACACCGCCTCTGACCCCGTGCAGTCACACACCGCCTCTGACCCCGTGCAGTCACACACCGCCTCCTGACCCCATGCAGTCACACACCGCCTCCTGACCCCATGCACTCACACATCTTCTAAGGGCTCTATGTCTATGTATCAAATTAAGAATGCTGTTGCAAAGTTGTTATTTTGTCTCAACCGGCGCTAAAAAACACCTGCGACCAACAGCGACTATGTATTAATCTTGGTTGCGCTATTTTATGTGACATCTGCATCTATCTGTGACGAGATGAGGGATTGATAAAGGAAGTGGGAGGAGTTACACTTGCATGTTGGCGGAGGTCTATGTATTAAGGAATAATGGCCGTGACCAAACTGCCACCGGCGCTTCGCCAGAAAGATTCACCGCTTGGCACTTCACCACTTCTTCTTCGTCACGACCACTTTTCAATGTCTTGGCCACCGTTCCGAATTTGAACGCACTCGCTGGACCCTTTCAATGCGCCCGCTAACCAGGACCCTCTCAACACGCCTGCAAGACCCTCCCAGCGTGCCCGCCAGACCCTTTCAATATTAATGGGCATGTTGTGAGGGTCCAACGGGTGTGCTATGAGGCTCCTGGTTATCGGGTGTGTTGAGAGGTTCTAGCAGGTGTGTTCACCTTCAGAGCTATGACTGGGACATTTAAAGATGTCGGCGACGAAGCAATGTCAAGAAGAAGTGTCCGTGTCCAGGGGTGGTGACTTGTGATATGGCGGAGCACTGGTGGCAGTTTATTCGCAGCCAAAAGACCCTGGACAAACATCATATTGCGTATACAGCTTGCACAACTTTTTTTGGTGGTTTTCTGCTTTGGTTTTCTCCATCACCTTAAAGGTGGCTGTAACAGGGACTTATAGCTGTTGAAGTAAATGCCTCTAAATGCAGCAGAGTGCTGGTTAAGTGCAGCCAGGCAATCAATCAGACTCCAGCTGCCTAATCAGAGCTCTGTGAAATAGTGTCATGTGAGACACAGGAAGAGGATTCCTGAGCTAACAATTGGGGCTGACCAAGGAAGGACAGACCAGAGATTCCCTAGTCCACAACTGGGCTGACCTGGGGAACAACAGATGTCTTGAGCTGCAGAGGGACTGCAGGTTGACAGCAAGACAAAAGGGACAAGACCTCGATACCTGGACATAGACATTGCCTTAGCACACAAGGGTGCGGACCCAGGAGAGCAGAGAGGCCTTCCCCTACAACTACAAGAAACAGATAAGAGACTTTCTTATGGGACTGTTGTATATCTGTATATATGTATATATGTTTGGGGCTGGTAATTAGCATAGCTACCCATCCAGTTAGAGAAGGCTGGACTAAATGTGTAGATATTCACCAAAGCGGAGTAGGCTTTTCTTTTGTTTATTTTGAATGTTTCGCTGTGTTAAATGAACAGGCGCAATAAAGCCTCACTTTAGTTTCACTTTAAACAGTCTCCATTGTGTATCTCTGCACACGTCTTACAGTGGCGTAAGTCTTTTATTTTTTTTGGCGCAGCGAGCGCTACATTGTAAAACAGTAGGAATACACTTCATAAATATGTTGCTTTTCAGACTGAAAAAAAAGGTAATTTTTTTGTGCAGGTGCGTCAGCGCACACGCACCTCCTGAGACATAAAAGTCTTTTCCAGCTGACTGCGCTGCTCACTGCAAAATTTTATGGAATTTTTACCTTATTATTTTGGAGAAACTGTTTGAAGGGGGAAAAAAAATTTGCAACGGAGCTTAGGACAGTCCCATGTGCCAGTAGAAAAAACAACATATAAAAATGTTCTCGGTGTAATTGCCTTCCTTAGAGAAAGCCGATCCCCCTTATACTGTAGTGCCAATGTAAATGATTTGCATTCTGTACAGAAAAGACTGTGTTTTCCTTTTCTGCAGGTTCACTGAATTCATCCACGCAACGTGCAGGGCGGGTCAGCGATGCAGCGCTGCCGGATGTGACGTCATCGAGCCTCGTCACATGAGTGATCGCCGCTCCAGTGACAGCAACAACAAAAAAAGACCAGCGAAGGGAGGTAATCAACACTGCGATAAATCAAGGGATATAAAAATGGCCGACACGAAATGGGTTACGTAGTGAAAAGAATATACATTCTAGTAAAATTGTTTGTTTTTCGCACAATTTCATATATATTTTTTAGTTTTGTATTGTTCTGATTATTACCATTTTTATTTCACATGTCTGCTCACTCTATGTACATTTTGACACTATTGGTTTTGATTAGGTTGTAGCGCCCTCTTCTTTTATTTTTTTATTCATCCTCCTAAACTTCATTGCACCTTTCTAAATGGGAGTAATTCCCTCTAATGTTCCCTTATTTCTGGCACAGAACAAGAAGGCAGAATAGAACAAGATTACGCTTAATGACCTGTCTGATGATGTCACTGCCCTCACTTAGGAGGGAGAGCCAATAAATAGTGAGCACAAGAAACAAGCAGGGGATTCTGGGAGAGGAGATCGCACCCACAGAGTGTCCTGACTCCGAAGTCAAACCACAAATGTTTATAACTCACTCGATTTGATTGGAACATAGTGCATGGAATTGGTGGTTTTGTCACATGATGTTTCTCTCAAAGCTGATTTTGGGAGTGACTGCACTAAGGCTGCGTCCATAGATAGACAGACCGCGCGGACACGTCCGCACGCTGAGCGATCAGACTGCCTAAAGGCAGTGATCGCGTCTATACGGCGTGGGGGCGGAAACGGGAGGGGGCGCGCTATGCGCGAGAAATCAGTCAAAACTGATTTCTCGCGCGATAGGGCGGTCACGTGAGCAGCTCCGTGACGTCACTGGCCCGCCCATAGACACGCCCCCGGACGGCGCGTACTAAGGCCAGGGAAAGCACCCGCTTTCCCTCAGCCTCCGCGCGCCGCCGCACGGCTGCAGTGTCTATGGACGCAGCCTTAACATTACTGGAGTACACACACTAATGCTGAATGGGATAATACAATCCTCTGTGGCAGGTAAGCTGTGGGATTTCTCTGAACTCACTGGGATCCGCTGGAGGAATGGCAATGATCTAAACTCTGCAGATGAAGGTAAAGCCGAGCGCTGTACGCAGAGTATAGTCCGAGAGAAGGTGACCTTTGGAGATCAGGAATAACCTTTACATAGGGATGAACCATTCGAGAAAAACATTTCATTGCTGAGGTCAGGGGGGGAAATAGAACAGAAAAAAACCCTCACACTTTTCTCTTAACCCTTTCACTGCTAGAGGGGCCTGCAAAGCATTGCGTAGAGATAAACTTCAAGACCCTCTGGCAGCAGAAGGATTAAAGGAGCAGTAACGCTTTGTAAAGTTTACTGGAGTTGTAATACTGTAGATTAGTGTTTTTCAGCCAGGGTTCCTAGGAGCAACTAGGTTCCCTGGGCATCCCTAAAGGGTTCCCTGCAATTTTTAGGTCATTTAAAAATTGTACCAAATACAGAAGAATTTACAATGCATCTGATCTCAGACGCGCTATTACAGAGGATTGGGGTTCCTTACAATGCATCTGATCATAGACACGCTATTAGAGAGGGTTGGGGTTCCTTACAATGCCTCTGATCTCAGACGCGCTATTACAGAGGATTGGGGTTCCATACAATGCATCTGATCTCAGACGCGCTATTAGAGAGGGTTGGGGTTCCTTACAATGCATCTGATCATAGACACGCTATTAGAGAGGGTTGGTGTTCCTTACAATGCATCTGATCATAGAAACGCTATTAGAGAGGGTTGGGGTTCCTTACAATGCATCTGATCTCAGACGCGCTATTAGAGAGGGTTGGGGTTCCTTACAATGCATCTGATCATAGACACGCTATTAGAGAGGGTTGGGGTTCCTTACAATGCCTCTGATCTCAGACGCACTATTAGAGAGGGTTGGGGTTCCTTACAATGCCTCTGATCTCAGACGCGCTATTTCAGAGGGTTGGGGTCCCGCAGGATTTCACAAAATAATTATAGGGTTCCTTAACAAACAAAAAAAGGTTGGAGACCATTGTGACAGAGTAAAGACTCAAACATTCATCTAATATCTCCCATTATAAACCCCTACATAGCAACATAATAGTTTAGGTTGAGAAGAGACCTATGGCCATCATGTTGAGACTTTGCTATATTGTAACTGGGAGAGTTTCTAATACTGTAAGCACGTATGTTTGTCTGTTTCACAATGCTAGTTATAATTAACCCCAACATTGCCACAGGTGCCTGCAGCATACCAAAATGCTGACCCCCCCCCCCCCCCCCCCAAAAAAGGGCGCCCCCCCACCCCCCCCCCCCCCCCTCTCTCCTCCTCCCCCCTTCCTCCCCCCCTAGGTCCCTCTCCCACTGGGGCTTTATTTGGTTTTGCCGATGGGGATTTGTGCCACAGCGAGGAGCTCCGACCTGATCATGAATCCAGGGGTCCCATGTAACAATAAAAGATTGAAAATGATACTGTTGCTGGGGCTTTTGACTTTAACAAGAGGCAGAGAACCACAATGTTGTTTAATGGGTTCGTCTGTGGGCCTCATGTTTATGCTCCAAGAACAAAGAGAGGAAGAGAGGCTTCTTTGCATAGATCCAATTTTCTTTCAATGTGACTGGTGTTAGATGTCCGCACTCCAGGCCCTCTACCGCTTTGTGCTCCATGTGATTGAATCCCCTGCAGCACTGCAATGGGTATTACAAACATCGTTATGAGTTTGGTACTAGAGTGTGTGCATGATGGAATACGTGGATTCCATTCGCGAGAGACTGAGAAGTATTGGAGAAGAGGATAGATATTGTGATTTAAGGATTTAAATGGGTGAGGGAGCAGTGGAGAACCGGCACTTACCTCTCTGTGCCTCCCTCTAAAAAAGCCGGTTATGTTGTATATAAATTCCTTTCTACCAATTTCTGTAAAATTCACTCTTTATGGAAGAGATTTGTATATTTTTAATTTTTTTACTGTTGTTTGGGATCGGCTCTACTGCATCTACCGGCGAAGGTGAGTAAGCCCTGCTGCTGATCCCGTAGTCCCACCATGGCAGAGGCAGGTAAGGGATACATTTTGAACATCATTCTTAGAGCGTTAATGCTGGTTAAGTGATAGTCAGTTAATTTATGTACATAAATAAGTTTGTGTACCTCCTCGCCCAAGGAGATATGATTTATTTGTGGTTACCCAGGCAACCCTGGGGTACACTACATGTGATTTCTGGCTTCCAGTTCCGAAAGGGAGAAAGAAACGCAAATAGTAATTTCTTATGTGACACGTTGGTAACAGGTGTACAGTAGATAGCATCGGTGTTACCTGTCTAATACACCTTCTATAACAATCAAACCAGAGAGGGTGTCCTTCCCCCCCAAAACCTCCCCGATTGGAATAAATACTAGAAGCAGGACCACTACATCCGGACCACACTTTAGTGGTTTTATGTCTAAAGGAAGTTCTGGCATCTAATGACCCTGGATATTGCTCCCCAATGTCGGTATCATGGCCCCTTCCATTCTGTTCTTCTCCATGTCTGTCACCTCTGTGTTTGGCTGCTCTAACCTAAAGGTACATTTTAGAGGTTATAGTGGTTTAGGGGGTTAATTAGTGTTCTATCTGGGGTAAGGGTTTACTTAGGGGTTATATGGTTAGGGTAGGGGGATTATAGGAGTTACGGTTGTAGGGGTTAATGTTTAGGGGTTTCACTCCGTAGAGGAGAGGTTAGGGGGTACTTAGGTTACGTTCCGGTTTCCCCCCAATCCCCCCCCGCTCCTAACGTTGGACGGATGGAGGAAGTACCAAGCTCCCTCTGCGGCCCGCACGTTCGTGTGATGGAGGGAACGTACTACTCCTACTCGCGGCCCCCCTTCCCCCCTTGCCAGCTTCCCCGTGCCCCCCCGAGCTCACCTACCCGTGGCCCCCACCTCCCGCACCCACCCGAGCCCCCAT
This sequence comes from Ascaphus truei, assembly GCA_036426205.1. Taxonomy (NCBI): domain Eukaryota; kingdom Metazoa; phylum Chordata; class Amphibia; order Anura; family Ascaphidae; genus Ascaphus; species Ascaphus truei. Next base: position 24,234,520 of record CM071576.1, read on the forward strand.
CGCCGCCCCGGCAACTGCCATTGGGAATCAGGGGTTCACAGGCTAAAGAGTCCGCGTCAATGTAATTCAGGCTCACCCATCCACTGTCACCCACCCAGTACCCTGTCACCCCAGCACTGTCACCACCCACCCCCCGTACTGTCACCTGCGGACAGTTCACTGTCACACGCACCCAGGATCCACTGTCACCCACGTCCAAGTTAAACTGTCAACTCCACTGGTCACCGCACGCCAGTCACTGTCCCCACCCAAGTCCTTCATCCCAAAACCCACCCATCACTTTCACCCACCCGTCCACGTGCACACACCCGTCATCTGTCACCACATTCCTGTCCCCAACAGTTCACTAGTCTCCCAACAGTCATTTTTTGCTGTCGATGGGCGCGGGGGCGGAGCAATGGTGGCTGAGGGGTGCGCTGTGGTGCTGGGCGGGGAGGGCGGGGGCCGCCTGCTGTGTGGGTATCCCCTTTTTTCTCTCTTCCCCTTGCCCTCCCGTCCTCCCCCCTCCATCCTCACATCCGCGTTGGCCTAGAATTCACTGTGGTGTCCTGTGGTGTATAGGGGAGGTGAGTGTATCCATTGCCTGTGGCTGTGTGTATGTATTTATCAGTATCAGTGTGTGTTGAGTGTATCTGTGTGTGTGTGTGTGTGTTGTATCCAGGTGGCCTGTGTGGTGTGTTCGTAGCGTGGTGTGTGTGTATCATGTGTGTGTGGTATCAGTGTGTGTGTTGTGTGTGTGTGTGTGTGTATATGGTGTGTATCAGTGGTGTGGTATCATGAAGTGTGTGTTTGTATCAGTGTAATTGTGTGTGTGTGGGTTGGTACGTTGGTATGTGTGTGTGTGTGTGTTGTGTGTGTGTGTGTGTGTGTCCGTGTGTGTGTGGTGTGTGTGTGTTGTGTGTGTGTGTTCGCTCAGTGGCTCCCGTCGTGTCTGTGTGTGTCCGTGTCTTGGTGTGTGTGTGTGTGTGTTGTGAGTGCGCCTGTGCGTGGGGTTTGAGAAGATATCAGTGTATTTGTGTGTAACAGTGTCCTGTGGTGTGTGTTTTTGTGTGTTTTTGTGTGTTGTGTTGTGTGTGTGTGTGGTGTGTGTGTTGTTTGTGTGGTGCGTGTGGTGTGGTGTGTGTGTGTTGTGTGTGTTTGTTTTTTTGTGTTTAGCATTGTCTGTGTGTGGTATCAGTGTGTGAGTATGTATCCGTGTGAATGTGATGGTTGTAGAGTAGTGTCTCAGTGTGTGTGTAGGTATAGTGTGTGGTTGTGTGTAATCCTTGTCTCCCTGTGGCTGCTTGTGATCGAGTGGCTACGTTTAAGTGTCAAGTGGCTGCGTGTGATGTCAGTAGGCTTGCGTGTGTGTCAGTGGCTGCATGTGTGTCAGTGGCTGCAATGGTGTCAGGGCTGTGTGTGTTTGTGTGCGTCAGTGGCTGCGTGTGTGTGTGTGTGCATCAGTGGCTCAAAGTGTGTAGTATGTGTGTGTATCAGTGGCGGTTGTAGTGTGTGTATCAGTGAAGCGTTCTGTGTTTGTGTCTGTGCAGCCAGCTGTGATCCTGTATCTGTGGGGTGGGTGTCGGTGCTGGTCAGTTGTCTGTGTTGGTCTGTCTGTGTGATTGTCTGTATGTCATGACTGTGGTGCGTCTGTGCAGGTCACAGAGAGAGAATGGGATCGGTGGGGAAGAGAATAGAGGGGATTGAGAGAATATATGAAAGCTGTATGGAAGCCAGTCATAACTGTTTTATTTACCTATAGGCGAAACATTTAAGTGGATTCCACGAAGTAGAAGTTAAAAATAACCGGTAAGTCACGGGAAAAAAGTTTGGGAACCGCTGGGTAGGGGTTTACCTGAGGGGTTTTTTTTACCAGTTTAGGTGTAGGGGGTTACTTTAGGGTTGTTACCAGTTAGGTAGAGGGGTTCACTTTTAGTTTTACTCCCGGTTAGGGAGGGGGTTAACTTTCATGAGTTTATAAGTTTACCGGTTAGGGTAGGGTAATATACCTTTTAGGGGTTTATACACCGGTTAGGGTACGAGGTTAACTTTAGGGGTTTACCAGTAGGGTAGGGGTTGGACTTTTATAGGGATTTAACCGGTTAGGGTAGGGTGTTAACTTTAGGGGGTTTTAACCAGTTAGGTAGGGGGTTAACGTTAGGGGTTTTACTGGTTAGGGTAGGGGTTAACGATTAGGGGTTATACCGGTTATGGGGGGTGGGTTAACTTTACTGGTTATGTGGTTCAGGGTAGGGGGTTACTTAGAGGTTTTAGAAGAAATGGTTTACGATTTTTAGAGTAGGGGTATCGTTAGTATTAGGGTTTTCCCTTACAAGGTTTTAAGGTATGGGCTAAGATTAGGGACTTACCTTACGCTGCAAACGGGCTGCGGAGAGCATCCCTACGGCGAGGTGAGTTGCGGCCAAACACCGGGCGGGGCATGTAGTCGCCGCAAAACTATTTCACATAACAATCAGAACCCAGGGACATTCACTGAACACTAAGCAGGAGTGTTGTAAAGGTGTATGCAGACGCTCAAGTATAGACACTTCTTCCCCACCTTTGAACAACTCTGTCTTACATTAGGTTTTGGCAACTTGGAGATTTTGTATGAGGTTTCCCCCTCAAAAAGTGGATCATCTTTAGCATTAATAGGGTTAATGAAGAAACTGTAACGCCAGGGTTTTGGTGATTTTATTATAAACTCTACGGGTTATGTCTAAATAACAATTTAGAAATATCTTTGGTATATCCTGGAGCAGAGACTATAAGAGCCTTTACATACACATCTCTATCCGGAAGATACTATGTAATGATAAGAGATATACTGATGTGATTGACGGAGTTTGATGGCAGCATTTTTTGTGAGTTTATGTGGTCGTTATTTGTGTTAATACTGTTTCATATATTCGCCAAACTTTACAAGTGCTTCAAATAAAAAAATCACTCTACCTATGAGTTCTTAGATGCTGCGAGGAATCGGTAGAAGATTTGCAACGACTGTAAGATCCAGGCTCTTAAAGGGTCAGAGAGAGGATTGAGAAGACACATTTTTCCACTAGCCTGAGAGTACCTGGGAAGATATTTGTATATTTAAATGGACTTATTTCGCTATTCAGTGCTCAGGTGTTGGTATAGAGAGTGTTTTGAGATGGTACTCAATTGGTACAATGGAGCACAAAGAATTGGAATGCTCCCCCCCCCCCCCCGCCATCCCTTTTCCTTTGCCCCCACCAACAACAATCCCAGGTCTGAATCAATGTTGCTATTTTAGTGCCAAAAGGGTCAGTGTTGTGGAAGGTTTCTCACAAACAGTTGTAACATCTACTCATTGATACTGTAAATGAGAAGTATATCAGTTAAAATGCTTAGTTCGTCTCCCATGTCACAGTAATTTCTTGTGTACCTTTGTTTGTTCTACAAACTGGTACTTTTTAAGTTGTTGCTTCAGTCTATTGCAGTGTGGGTTATTGGTTTTTTCTTACTGGATTTATTCTGAGTGATTTCCTTGTAACATGAATTAAAGCGTCTATTGTTTTCATAGCAGCGGAGAACAAGATACTGTTTGAGTATGCCGTTTTTTTCCTGTCCTAAATAAATCTAAAATTAGCTTCTTCCATCATTTCATAAATATGATTATGTCTCAACTACATATCCTATCGCTTTACTGTTGTGGCTACAAGGTAAAAAACATGTTCTATATTCAGGGCTAAGTGTCATCATGTATTCTTTAAATTAAACAGGCGCGCTAATATATTCCGTCAGTAAGTTACCATAACTAAGGGATGGCCTTATGATGGTTGGTAATAAATGGAGGATGTAACCTGTAACAAGATATAGTTAAGACACTGTTCTTTTTGACCTTGTTAAGAGGATTATTATTAAACAAAGAGAGACCCATAACTCAATGTACATCATAGGAGACAGACGATCCATATATTAGATTCCTGCAAATGTTTCTAAAGGAACGTTCATATAGTACATGTAAGAGGGATTCATGTTTAAGAGATAAATTGGTCAAATACATTCAAAGGGCACAAGGCTTCAGTTAGACCACATTCCTGCCAGGAAGATGCTCCGTTACCTATGTCTTATAGTGCATACGTGTCTTTGTAGGTAGGCACATAATTTTTCGCTGCGCATGAAATGATATGTTTTACAAAAAACCCCATTGGGTTGCTGGGGGGGTTTGATCTCTAAAATATTTATTGTTATTATCGCTTTGGGTGTGTCAAGACGCCAACATATTGTGGACAGGATGGGTACAGTGGGGTGCAGAAGTTGCAGTTCCAGTGCCTGGAATTGCAGCGACAGAATGTACATAGGACAGACAGCGCAAACATACACCGGGAGGTGAGGTCCGTGGCTCTGATGGTTTACAATTCTTGAGGAAAGTTATGTGGCCAATTGGTTGTAAAACAACAGCATTTGTTTGGGGGGTACTGTATGTGTGGGGTCTTGGGTTTGTTTGGGGGGTTGGCTGTATTATCAGGTTGTGGGTACTTGGTTGGGGTACTGTAGTGTGTGGGCAAATTATTTGGGGTTATGTATTGTGTGGGATTTAAATGGGGGTATAGTATTGTGTGGGTATTGTTGGGGGTATGTATTGTGTGGGTATTGTTGGGCTTGTACAGTATGTATTGTGTGGGCATTATTGGGGGTTATGTATTGTGTGGGTATTGTTGGGGGTATGTATTGTGTGGGTATTGTTGGGGGGTGTGGGTTTGTTGGGGGGTGTGGGTACTGTGGGGGTATGTGTTGTGTGGGTATTGTTAGGGGGTGAGGGTATTGTTGGGGGGTGGGGGTATATGGTGTGGGTACTGTTGGGCATGTATGTATTGTGTGAGCATTATTGGGGGTTATTTATTGTGTGGGTATTGTTGGGAGTTAAATATTGTCAGGGTATTGTAGCGGGGTTATGTCTTTTGTTGTTATTGTGGTGTGAGGTGCTATTGTGTGTGTGTGTTTGTATTAGGGGGTATTGTGTGTGTATATGAGGGGTATTGTGTGTGTGTGTGTGTGTGTGTGTGTGTGTGTCGGGGGGGTTGTGGGGGGCATTGTGTGTGGTCGGGGCATAGAAGTGTGTGTGTGTGTGTATATGTGTGGTGGAATTGTTTGTGTGGTGCAATGGTGATTGTGTGTGTCCGATGGAAGTGTGTGTGTGTGTGTGTGTGGTTGTATTGTATGTGTGGTTGTATTGTATGTGTGTTTGTGGTGTGTGTGTGTGCGTGCGTGCGTGCGTGTGCGTGCGTGCGTGCGTGCGTGCGTGCGTGTGTGTGTGTGTGTGTGTGTGTGTGTGTGTGTGTCTAAGGGGGGTTGAGTGGGAGGGTGAGAGAGAGGGCAGGTGTGATTGTAGGAGAGGTGAGAGAGAGGGGAGGTGGGGCATGAGAGAGAGGGGAGGCAGAGGAGTGAGAGAGAGGGGAGGCAGGGGAGTGAGAGAGAGGGGAAGCGGGGGAATGAGAAAGGAGAGAGGCGGGGGAGTGAGAGAGAAGGGAGGTGGGGGAATGAGAGATAGGGAAGGTGGGGTGGTGAGAGAGAGGGTGGGTTGTGCGAGAGAGTGGAGGTTGGGGAGTGAGAGAGAGGGAGGTGGGGTGTGCGAGAGAGAGTAGAAGTCGGGGAATGAGAGAGAGGGAGGTGGGGCTTGAGAGAGAGATTGGAGGTCGGGGAGTGAGAGAGGGAGGTGGAGTGTGAGTGAGAGTCGAGGTCAGTGAGTGAGAGAGAGGTGTGGTGTGAGAGAGAGTGGAGGTCAGTGAGTGAGAGAGAGGTGTGGTGTGAGTGAGAGTGGAGGTGGGGTGTGGGATAGAGAGTGGAGGTTGGGGTGTGAGAGAGACAGAGGTGGGTTGTGAGATAGAGTGGAGGTCGGGGAGTGAGAGAGAGGGAGGTGCAGTGTGAGAGAGTGGAGGTGGGGCGTGGAAGAGAGAGTGGAGGTCAGGGTGTGAGAGAGTGGAGTAGTGAGAGAAAAAGTGTAACACAGGGAGAGTGTGTGAGAAGGGGGAAGAAGTAGATAATGAAGAAGTAGATAAGGAGGGAATAGAGGGGGTGAGGTTGCAAGGAAGTGTATATTAGAAAGAGGGGGGCTTTGCAAGGCCACCAAAAGGGCGGGGGGGCTGGGGAAACTCTTATCCTGGGCCCAGAGAAAGCTGCCGGCAGCCCTGGGTATGTCAGATAGGCTTCCTTTAAAAGGTGAGTTTTCAGGGAGTTTTTACATGTCTAAAAGCTGGGGGGAGAGTCTGATGGTGCATGGTAGGGAATTCTACAGAGTGCAGCATGGGAGAAGTCTTGTAGATGGGAGTGACAGGAGGAGAGACATTACAAATGGTCTGGAGGGGAATGTGTGCCTTTTAGCAGAGGACACAAATATTTCAACAGGGTTGACACTTCAGGGGAGTAAAAAAAAAATGAATAATGATTTATGTAGATTGGAGGAATGGTCAAGAATGTGGCAACTACAATTTAATGCCAAAAAGTGCAAAATAATGCATTGCGTCACAAAGATCCAATGGCAAAACTACTACAAAGGACAGGAACGTGGGAGCCATTATTTCAGCTCACTTCAAAGTAGGCGAGTAATGTAACAAAGCAATGCGGAAAGCCAGCACGGTGTGAGGTTGTGTAGGGAGAGGTATATACAGTAAGGGAAATCGAACACGCTCGGCATTAACATAAGGCTAAATCCTAAATACTGTAGGAAAGAAAGCCAGGGATCAAATAAAGTCTGAGGTTTTACTGCAGATAGGAAAATGGGCAGACAGGGTTGGCCAAGCGGTTATTATCTGCCCTTAAATGATGTTTCTATGAGAATCTAGCAACGAAACATGGGTTAGTTACTGTGTCTCCCTAACACTCTGCTCATTGAGGATCAAAGCAGAAGGTTCTATAGCAGACAAGACGGACTCTATCGGGGGAGCAATTTCAAACTCCAATATTTATTAGTACGAAAGAAGCGTGTTTCATTTCAGAAAACACAGAGTATCCACGGCTGCCGTCTTTGTTTATTTAATTGAAGCAATCTCGTCCTTTTTTTTCCTTTAATATCAACTCCATATCTGGGTGCTTGGAGCCTATAAGTTATTGATGAAGCCTATTCTGATTTAATGGAGGTGGGAAAAAAAAATAAAAAAGGGAAGAAAGAACAAGACTTCACCGTACGGTGGAACAAAGGCAGAGGGGAAAATGAGAAAGTGAAAAGCATTTTAATCGATTCAGCAAACAAAAGTAGAGAGAGAGTTTGCTGTAGCTGTCAAAAAATCAAATGAACTGTTAGATATCAGAGGGAGCTCTGCTGGGGAGGTGAAGAGGTCTTTGGCTTCCCTTGAAAATGACACTGGTGAGATAGTCATCAAAATATATTTTGGCACCTAGAGGTTTGCAGGCACAGTTAGGGTCCCTTTAAAGGTCCTCTGAGGGTGAGAGGCGTGCTTAAGTGGTTTACATTTTTTTTTTTTATCTTAAAGCAAGAAACAAAGAGTGGATATTTATTAAATGAGTATTTTTGGGGGCTGCTGCATTTCTTACCTGTGTTTATATGACGGTCCAGGGAAGAGAAAGGAGACGTTGGCATCAGATGGTAAAATGTGGGCAGAGGGTTCTCCCAGCTGCTCAACTTTGGGGGAAGCCAGTGCAAAAACATCACCGGATTCATTCATGAAAAGGAATCTCGTACAAAGCGGTTGCAGTCTTTCCTTTGATAAATCTGGTGCATTTTATTTGCACAGAGTTTGCCCCCGTAAATAACCCCAATAGATCCATGTTCCGAATTACTTTTATTTTAGGGCTAAATTGAGCTTGAGAAATAGCAGCCAATGAGTACCCTGAAGAGCTTACAATCTAATGGATAAACTGAATGCTCACCAACCAGAAGAATGGAATGAAGGAAATGTATATCTTTGATCAATCTGGTGTTGTTTTATCCTGGGACTAGCCACTCATGATACATACTAACACATTTGAATCTCTCACATAGCTGTGTATATAGGACTCACTATCTCTGTTGAGGGAAGAGCACATTGGAGAGGGCGGAGCAGCAGCGGGTCTGTGAGTAACGACACTGACTGTGAGCAACAACACTGAATTTGACGCAGAAGAACCTTGTTCAATTCCCAGTGTCAGCACCTAGTGACCTTGGTCAAGTCCCTTTATCCCTGTGCCTTAGGTACAAAAAACATAAATTGTAAGCTCATCTGCATAGGGGCTGTGCCTGTAACATTCCTATGTGCTGAGTACCATTCTGTAATTGTGACGCATTGAGTCCCTTTGGGAAAAAAGTACTATATGAACTAAAGTTGTTATTATTAAAATTGTAATTAACGATCAGTGTTTATTGCCTGTTCAAAGAATTCTGCATTTTTTTCCGATTTAAATATAAAGTATTTGACATTTCAGACCTTAGGGTATTTCTGTGAATGAAATATTTTAGCCACAAGGCTCAAGAAAAGTTGTATGTGCATTTGTATAAAGGCACCTCTACTCATTTTAAGCAGCTGGCCAGTCAGAGAAGTCTATTGAAAGTCATACTTAGCAGAGATTTTTGAAGCAGATAAAATAGAAAAAAAAAGGTGACAGACTCAGACACATAATTGAATCGTTTAATTGTGATTTATGCATCTGATATCTCCGCACTCCTCCTACAAATGTCCTCAAATCACTGGGCAAAAAAAGTGACAAATACCTTGATACATAGATGCTTTATTTAGGCCTCTGAGTTGCTTTATATGCAGCCCACAAAGTGTTAACTTAAGTCACGGAAATCGTTATTTAGATTCATAAAAGTGTAACGAGTTCTGAAACCTCATGTACTGCTCTGTGAAGGGATTTATTCATGTAAACGCTGGGATTGACAGCCTTTAACAAACTTCATAGCCAAATGAAATTAAATGTCATTTTGTTCTTCATAAAATAAGTTATCCCTGTGCTATAACACCAAGGCCATTATTGCAGCAGAAACGTAACATATTAAAGCATATAATGTCGGTCTGTTCATAAAGCACAGATGTCACTCAAGAAATAACCCAGGCATGGAGATTTTCTACACAGGTAAGATTGTACTTAACCCTATCGTTACTTTGCAAGCCTCGGATTCCACCAATTGACTACCCGCCCTGCAGTGCGCTGCCTTAAAATTCATACATCCCGATATGTCTATTAAAGTTACAGTAGCTCTATGCTTTCCTAATTCCTATTGCTCTCTATAAATTCTCACTATGTCATTAGCTGATGCAAATGAGGTACAATTAAATCCGGGAGGATTAACTACCCAAAGAGTTACCCTGATCCATAAAACTAAAACCGTTTGTATGTCTCCTATACCTTCACACAGAGAATTCTAGGGTGGGATCGCGCCTCTGCGAGTTGCCTGGGTGAGGCAGACAGTCTTACCATCTGCTGGCCACAAAAGGTAGCTAAATAAATGCCCCCCTTTTCGAGATAAGGTGTGGAAGGGTGAAGGAAAAAATGGAAACAGTACACACCCACATGGAATAAGGAGGGCAAAATGTACTCTTAAATTTTTTTAAATTTATTTGAGCCATATGAAAAATGAGGCAAGTATCCTCCCAACGCGTTTCGCACCTATTGGTGCTTTATCAAGGAATAACAAACACCAATAAAAGCATGAACTTTATACCCCTCCATTTGCAATAACGTCCTACATCATCTGTAGGGCGTCATACGCTAAGATGCAGGAACATAAGAGATATGTAAGGGGTCCTTTATTTAGCACACAAATACAATTATTCCTGTTAAGATATGGAAGAGAATAGAAAAAGAACGCTGTGAAGTTCGAAACGCGTTGGATGGGTCTTTTGTCACATTAAAGTGCCCTTTTATTTTATTTTTGATTCTGGGTCCTTCCTGCTCCGTTTTTGCTTGTGCGCTTTGTTCTCCATTTACTCCTGTTTACTACATATTGGAAGCTGCACAGCCTGCCTACCACTCCTAGGATTTGTGAGTATTGTTTATGTTCAGGGGAACCTGCCAATGAGACTGATGGTGGGTGGGCGGGCATGTACCATCTACCACCTGTCTTCAGGAGGATAGTACCCATACTAGTGGTTATTATGTACTAATGCCATTACTCATTTCTTATACCTTGGATTGGTGGTTTGGCTTGTATTATTCTTTTATACCTGGCATTGGAGCGCTTTAGCCTATTTTTCCTATTGAGCACACAAATACAATTATTCCTGTCAAGATATGGAAGAGAATAGAACTGAGAGATAAGAAGGGGTTAATTATATGGATTGTGGAGAAGGAGCAGCTCGGTGAGTAAAGGCGCTGACTCTGTTAACAAGGACACTGAGTTTGAAGCAGCGGAACCTGATTCAATTCCCGGTGTCAGCTCCTTGTGACCTTGAGCAAGTCACTTTTTCTCCCTGTGTCTCAGGCACCAAAAACTTGCATTGTAAGCTCATCTGGGCAGGGACTGTGTCTGTAACCATCCTTTGTGCTGCTTACCACGCACTATACTCTTAATAATGAAGCGCTCTGTGTCCCGTTGGGAGAAAGGCGCTATATGAAATAACGTTATACAGATGCAGCGGCCGTTATTCGAACAAATCACTGAGCCGTTTTCATGTGCGCTGCTGTAATCCACGCAGCATGAACGCGGCCAATCACCCCGGGCACACGTGTTTATCGCGGTTGCTTTGTTTGAATTTCATGGATTGTGTGCGATTAAATGCAATGAAATGAATGAATTGTAATGTGTACAGTACTGTGCTACTGTGTCATTTTCACGTGTTTAAAAACCAGAACACTAAAATGCCATTTTCTGCACTCACCAGCACTCGCGCTTAAGGTGGTACGGTTGGAATAAATCGCGCGCCATCACATGGGTATTCCGAGGTATACACCGCGTGAAGTGTTCGAATAACGGCCGCTGCATCTGTAATTATTACTATTGTGGACTGCATTGGTAATTATTGTCCCTTGTATGACAGCGGACCCTGCAGCAGAAGACCCCACTAGTCCTGTCTGAGCGTTACACCAAGAGTGGACAGGTACAAGAAGGAAAGAGAGAAACTGAGTAACTTCAGGCCTGTCAAGTCTCACTCATGAATACTGAATATTACTTGTTTTGTTGGCACTCTCTCATTCCCATATATTTGTGGGTTTGGTTCCAGTCTCAAACTCCTTCAACCTTGGCAAACCCCCTGGTATTTCAAACACTGTATTGTGACATGGGCTCGTTATCACACATCCCGCTCTTTTACGCTCCCTTTTTATCATAAAATCCTCCAGTAATTTCTATTTTGGACATCCTTAAAAATTGGCGGCATTTTTTATTTTCAGTTGAAAAATTCAACAACATGCAGCATGATGCTGGGAGCTGGGTGTTTTTGCATCCAGGGCAGGATCCACCAGCCGCTTTTCCCCCACCCATCCAATTCGTGGACCAGGGCAAAACAATTCCTGTGTCTTCTGACTGGGAGTGCGGGGATCCTTCACGCACTCTCTTGCCTCTTTCGGGGTTTTTGGCCTGGGCTGGTAACAATTTGACAGCTGTCCTTGGCGGTGCTGGCGTTCTTGGGCAGTGCCACGTTGGCTGTTTTGCGTGGGTGTTGAGAGCCCATCTCTTCTGCGCCCCCTCTTGGGCTGTACCCAAGGCGGCTAATCTGTTCACCCAATCCTAGTTCCGCCTCTGAGTAGGATTATCTCAAAATCAGGTTACTAGCTGCAAAAACAGACTGGTTGTAAAGTTTAAAAATGGAGGAGCGTTCCGGGGCTGAGTTGTGTAGCCTGTGCCAGGGTCCCCTCTTACAAAACCTTGGAGCCCCTAGATAGCAAACTCCTTGGATCAAGGCAGTGCACTCACCTCTGGCAGTGCATTGGTTAAAGGGCAGTGCCTTGCCTTGATTCTAAGTGCAGGATATGTTGCACAGTAGGGAGGGGGGTTGAGAAACGAATATGATTCTGCACATCAGACGTCAAGAGAGAAGGTTGAGAATCGGGCAAAATGTGCATTTTTGTTTGCAAACATTTTTGTAAAGTAGGAAAAATCCATGTGCAAATACAGGAGGCTCTTTATGTGCTGCCAGTTACTGTAATTTCTCTCAATTCTGGTGAAAAGAGGCAACATTTGCTATATTTTGAGCAATGGTAACTTCACAAAGACGCGAAAGTTTAAGAGAAAACTATGAAAAATATAGCAAAGTACATTTGAAGACATTTGCACATCTCTAAATACTATTTTTGACTGTAATATGTCTTTAATTTTCTAATAGTGACTTCCATCAGGCCAGAGAAATAAAAGCTGGGTTTTGATACTCATGCACAGATATTGATGTTTACAGAGCAGCAGAGGGACCTGGGAGTTGTAATGGATAAAACATTAAACCTGTCAGCAGCTAAAGAAGCAAAGAGAGCAATTAAATATATTTATAGGAATGTCGGGGGCAGGACTCCAGGGCCGGATTTCACAATACACAGAATATTAGCCAGAAATCTTTACAGAATAGTTATAGTGTTGAGGGATTATGGAAACATGTTCTGTTGAGTTTATTTTCATCACAAGTAGAGGACACCGTTCAGCAAGGGCTTTTTATCCCTGTTCCTGTGGGTTCCTGCATTATCTGTCATCTCAGGAATAGGGGGAGGATATGGGGTACCAGCAATATGCAAGGTATTTTCTTCCTTGTGTCCCTGTAAAAACATTTGTTGTCCCTTCTAGCAGCAAGGGGATTACAACTCTGGATCACTCCCGTATACTTCAATAGAATCACCTACTCCCCAGAAGGGAGTACTGCTCTGCGATGCATTGCAGGCTGATCCTGGGAGTCAAGGTTAATGTAATCTGTTTCATACATATCCTCGCCGAGTATCTCATGGGGTCTCCCTCCTACACACCCAGTTCGGGTCGGCCTTCCTGAAGAATCAATATGAGATCTTTTTATTTTCTCCATCCATACAACCATTCCCCTTCTCTGCTCATTCTCATCACCTGCCCATTCCCATCCCCTGCCCATTCCCATCCCCTGCCCATTCCCATCCCCTGCCCATTCCCATCCCCTGCCCATTCCCATCCCCTGCCCATTCCCATCCCCTGCCCATTCCCATCCCCTGCCCATTCCCATCACCTGCCCATTCCCATCACCTGCCCATTCCCATCCCCTGCCCATTCCCATCCCCTGCCCATTCCCACCCTGTTCCCATTCCCACCCTGTTCCCATTCCCATCCCGTACCCATTCCCCTTCTGTGCCCATCCCCTGCCCATGCCTATTCCCTGCCCATTTCCACCCTTTCCATTCACGTCCCCTGCCCAGGTGAACTGATCTGATTGCAGCTTTGATGCTCTGAATGGAGCCGCTGGATAATTTGAAAAGAAAAAAAAATGTCAATGAAGTGAAAATAACTGAGCTGATAAAGCATCTTCCACAAAGCAGAGCAAAGCGAAAGGTCACTTCTCAAGACACAGCTTCCACCGGTGTACTCTTTAATTTGTGCCTATTGTGTAACACATGAATAGATAGGGAACAAAAGGCAAATAGATACATTACCCAGCACTTGGCACAGTGTTTGGGAGAAAGCCCTTCTCATAAAGAGCTGAAAGGTCTGCAACAAAAATTGATAACCATGAGTGATTATCTCTCTCTCTCTGTGTCTTTCTCCTTCTATCTCTCTCTCCGCTTCTATCTATCTATATATACATTTTATCTGTATAGCACCAGCCATATTTTCCGTGCTTTAGAAGACAGAATAAAAGATAATATAATACAAAACAGGATAAGGGAAGAAAAAAAACTATATATATATATTAAAAATATTCCTTTATCTGAAGAGCTTACAATACTTTTATGTGTATGTATGTATAGATATATAATATGGTGACAACAAATCACTAATATATATAGACGGGAGATAAGGTATTACTCCCTTTTTTTTAAGAAAGTTCTGCGAACGTTAGGGAAAGGAATGCCAGGCAAAGTAAGTGTGTGTGTGTGTGTGTGTGTGTGTGTGTGTGTGTGTTGTGTGTTGTGTGTGTGTTGATGTGGGTGTGTGTGGGTGTGTGTGTGTTGTGTGTGTGTGTGTGTGTGTGTGTGTGTGTGTGTGTGTGGCCCCCTCTTGGATGGCTACTGGTGGAATTGCTTTAAGAGGTTACCTGGGTTGGCTCTCTCAAGTTCTGCCCCTCCCCCTAGCAGCTACCATGTGATGTATGGTGTCAGTGTAAGGGTATAAATAGCCCCAAAGTAGCAAAGAGTATTTGTTGTTCCAAGGTTGATTTCTTAATGAGATTTTCTGAGGTGCGTAGCTTCTCCCTGTGCCAGGATTCCCCAACCACAACCATATAACCGCAAAAGGAATTGAAGAAGAAATAATTGCACTCTTCTTTTTCAAAGGATCCTTGTCTCTTTGATATTCAATAAATGATCTAAGGATCCTTTGAAAAAGAAGAATGCGGCTATTTTTTCGACAAATAGCCCCACCCTTTGTTCTAGTAGCAGGTTCTTCAGGGTTTTTAGTGGGGTCCTCAATGTATGTCCTGTATATAGAGTTGCTATGTGTCTAGTCTGCATCTAGCTATATATATGCCACTGTTATTTTACAGTTTAGTAACATGCCCCGATCATTAGCCCGTGCCTATTAAAGTATCAGGAAATCTACTTTGTAGCAGAAGGATGACGCACTGTTCTCATAGGGTTGCCCTACTGGAACCCGTACTCCTATTGAATCTGGCAGGTTCTTCTATAACTCCATACAAGTTATTCCACTAAATCCTTATGCAACAGTTAACTAAACCACTGTACCTCCTCTGGATAGGACCAGAAGCTTCCGGAGGATGATAACCCTAAAGCTTCTATACTTTGCCACATGTGTTGTATCATGAATGTCTATGCGAATTGTTTGTGGCCGGATGTTCAATAAACACACTTTATTTTATAAAAGTTCCTGGTGCCCATTTCTGTACTACGCCGTCATACACCCCCAGCCATGTTCTTGCGCCGCACCATCTATATGACCTGAGAACCCGAGCGATTACATTATGGACTAATCTCATGTGACACTATTCATAGCCGGGGAATGGGGTTTTTATAATATATATATATATATATGTATATATAATATATAATATATATATACCTATATATATCTAGCAAACTTGTAAAAATTACGTATGTTCATTTGCATGTCTTAGACAGGTCTGCAACCCTGTCTTTCCCCATTGTCACCCAGCATACAGCGCTTCCACTGCAGCAAGGGATTCTGGGAAATAACATGCAAATGAGCACTTAGTGCCACCTTTTGTCTCAAGCTCGTATTACACAAGCCAATCCTCAAGCCAATGCATGCTGTTTTAATATATATATAGACTGCGGGTTGAAGCTTTGCTTGCAATGTCGGCCTTATTCACATGTTATCAAGAGTACCTTTACCACTTTAGATGGGTAAATTGTTCAAGCTTTCCTAGTACGGTTGAATTTACCAGCACAAGTGCCACTGCACATCTTCTTGAACACTCGTCGCCACATTCCCGCCACGTTGAATCAATGACATAAGGCTTTCAGGGAATACTTGTTACCTACAATTTGAAGACGACATAATCATTTTGTCAGAAATCCAGAAACATTCGAGCAACAAATCAGAGAACTTGCGAAAGCAAGTAAGAACGTGGACCTCCATATGAATCTCAGCAAGACCAAAGTGATGTTCAACAAATGTGTTAACTCTACAATGATTTAAATAAATAGAATAGAGGTAGAAGAAGTCGAAAACGATGTCTACCTTGGCGGGCAAGTACCAATGGATGGGAACCTTATGTATGGAATCAATAGGAGAATGAAGATCGGATGGAGCGCATGTAGAAGAAACAAGGCAATCTATCAAGAGAACCTTCTACTGTGCCTCAAGAGGAACGTGTGTGTGAGCCGTGTATTCTGCCCGTGCTAACATAGTGATGTGACTTGGACCTTAAATGCAAAGATAATTCAGAAGCTTCAGACAAATCCAAGATGTATGGGGAGATGTATGCTGGGGAAGCTGAGAGAGAACCAGCACTCCAAATGTGTGGTAACTGCATGGAATATATATATGTAAATATAGTGACAGATTTCCCATTACACCCGGACCTAAGGCGCCAAAATCTTGGGGCGGCAAACATGTCCGCCCCATTTGCCGCACTATAGGCCTATCGGACCTAATGGGAAGGGACTTACTTACTTGTGCCATCCGCCTTCGTTCTGCCGCCCTGTTTCTCCTTCAAAATTGAGCGTCAAATGACACCGCAGACGTGACAAACGAGTGAGTGCCTATCACAACTTTATTTTGCTTATATATTTTTTTTATTTTTTTTACGTTATGAGGTGTCCGGCCATAAAACCCCATTCCCTCCACTTTTAAAATGTGTTTTGAATATAAAGATATGTTCAGCAGCTTCAAAAAAAATCAGCCTTCACAGTGTAAATCTGAGACCAGCTAATACCAGGGAATATATATTGCTTTTCTCAGAGTAATTTCCAGCTTCCACTTGAAGAAAGAATGCTGCATGATTCCAAAAGTGCAGAGGTCAGGGCTCATGTGTAAGTGGTTCACAAAATAACAATCCTAGCCGCTGTAAAAGGTTCAGCGCAATTGGCTTTTCTTTTTTTTTTAGAAAAGTTTAATCACCTTTAAAGTAACTGTTTTACTTCTTTGTATCTTGTGAAAAATTAATATGTATCACTTCTTCTCGGGGGCACTGGATTGAAATAGATCAAGGGTCGTCACCCTGCGGCTCCGGAGCCGCGTGCAGCTCTTTCTGCACCTACATGCGGCTCTCCTCCTCCGTCCGCAGGTTACCGCTCCCCAGCTGCTGCCTCTCCCCCTCACTCTGCTGCTGGTGGCTGTGGAGGGGCGCGGCCAGCGCTGCTCCGGCCTCTAGCTACCGCCGGGCATCTCCCCCGCTGCTGGCCGCCTCCTGCACTGTCCCATGCCAGGTCTCTCATACCGGTGGTGCGCGCCGGAAGCTCTCCCTGTTCCATGAGACGCAATCTCAGCCACCCACAATGCAGTGTCAGGAGCTTACTGAAAATCAAATGCCGAGTCATTTATAGCTACTTCTGGCCATTGGTTTTCTCTAGTACATTCTTACAGGGGGAGGGAAAATGTAACAAAGTGATTTCTCTGGCAAACATAGCACAAACTGGGAATGTTTATCTAAGTTACTCCCTTTTCTCACTCATGGTGCCACTAAAATCCTAATCCACTCACTTATCCTGTCCCGCCTCGACTACTGCAACCTTCTCCAAGTTAGCATTCCCCTTGTCTGCCTCTCCCAACTCCAATCCATCCAAAATGCTGCTGCTAGACTCACCTACCTCACTCGCCGCTCCACTTGTGCTGCTCCACTACGCATAGCCCTACACTGGCTTCCCATATCCTCTAGAATTACATTAAAACCCTAGCTCTGACTTACAAAGATCTCCGTGACACTGTCCCCCCTTACATCTGAGCCCTCATCCCCTAATACATATCTACACGCCCCCTAAGTTCTGCCCATGACATCTGCCTGTCCTCCCACCTTAGTACCTCCTCTCACTCCCGCCTGCAAGACTTCTCCCGTGCTGCCCCCTCTCTCCGGAATTCCCTACCACGCACCATCAGACTCCCCCAGCTTTCAGATATTTAAAAACTCCATGAAATCTCACCTTTTCAAGGAAGCCTGCTCACCTTCCCTCTAACATCCAACACCACTGGGACCAGCTGTGTGTCTGGACCAATCTTTGTAACATCCCCCACACCCCCCCCCCCCCACCCCCCCCCCCCCCACCCCCCAAAAAAAACCTTATTGGCTTCAGCTGTCAGACTGGGCCGTATTCTAACCTGAGCCACACCTTATCCAACTATGAGCAGCCACCTTACCTTCTTGCTTTAACATTGTCCCTCATTCCCTCTAGACTAATCTCTCATGAGCAGTGCCCCCATTACCGCTCTGTATCTGTGTGTGGGTGTTTGTCCTCACCTGTATGTAACTGTTTATGTAACATGCATAACTGTACCCTCTTTGTACCGCACTGCGGAATATGTTGGCGCTTCACAAATAAACAACAATAATAATAAGTTTCCTGCAAATATATATCGTTCTCAAAATTTCCCACGAGTACGTTCCCAGCTCAGCCCGACATACACATCATATATTCCTGAGCGCCTCTGGTTTTAAGCAGAAGGGGAATAGAGCTGTATATACTGCTCCCTGCTATCTCCCTCAGTCTTAATGATCATGTACCTACTACATTACATGAAAAGCCTTCGCTATAATACGGATCTATTTATCGTTCTACGGACTGCAAATAAGGGGCACATTTAAACAGCATTTTCCTTTTTTTGTTAACGTTTCTGCTTCTTTAATGACTCTGTGATGGGTATTCTCTAAAGTCAAGGAGAGTTTCCGTGTGGTCGTGCCCAGACCGGCACTATTGAAGTTTAATGAATAAACTATCTGTGATTCGATTCATGTTTTCATGGTCTCTGCTGCCCTCTTGTGGTAATCAAGGATTACAGACTCTGTGAGGGAGAATATAAGAGAAACATATTATCCATGTTGGGCGCTCACAAAAATTCTTATATTACTGTATGATAATAAATGAGCTTGTAGTACTTATAACAATTAATACCAACAGTAGTAGGACATGTGAATGTTGATGATACAAAGTTATTGATATTGAAGGGAAAAAAAGCTTTGAGGATAAGGACAAAAATGTCACTTTGAGGCAATGTGATGGTGTATCGTCACTATGCAAAGTACCTAAGCCCGGCACTTGCTTTCATTGGGGTGATCCTTAACCCCACAATAGACAAATTGAACAGAAAAGAAAGCGCAAAGAAAAGCCTCTAATGATGAATTATATCAAGGGAATTTAATAGATGAGGTAGAAACACTTAGAAAGCACTCACTGTATACTAGCAATAAATGCAAGTGTGGTACACACTGGGGCTGCCTCCTAAGGCTGCGCTTAGTGTGCCCGGCGGCGACGTCGCGCCAAAACATTGAATCTGTCGCATGCGCTTATATTAAGCGCGACGTAACAACAATAAATGTGGAAGCCAATGAAATTTGATATTGGGAGAGACAGTCGCCACATGTGACTGTCTCTACACCAATCACAGAGTGCCTAATGCACTCTGCCCTCCCCCTTTGTGACGTCACTGGCCTTATCGCCAGCGACGTCACTCAAAACTAAAGTGCAACTTTCGCCAGTGGTTACATAGTAATTTGGAGTTACTAATGAAGTGTTAAATATATCCAAGGCTTTGTTCAAATAGTTTATCTGAGTGCTTACACAAACTATAAGGCTTATTGGTAGACGTGTGACGTCATCGGTTGCGTCGCCGGCACTATAAATGCGGCCTAAGGCTGCGCTTATAGTCACGGCGATGCAATGTCGCGTCAAAACAAATGCCTTGCCGTCGGTGCGTACGGATATAGTAAGGACAGCGCGACGGAGCAACGGCTTGGAAGTCACCTCGATTTGATTTTTCCAGCGACGTCACCGTCGCCGGCACTATAAGCACAGCCGAAGTCCTGCGTCTCCCCTCCATGGTCCTGCTCACAGCTCTGATGTTGTCCTGCCTGTCCTCCCTCCTCACGGCGTCCCGCAGGCTCCACCCTTGATACAGTATACTTGACCATTAGAGGCTTTTGTCTTTGCGCTTTCTTTTAGAAGCTGTGTAGCGGAGAACCTGCGAAACTATTGAAGGTGAAACAGGTGAAAGTATTTTGAAATTGGTTACGGTCTGAAAATTTTGCATTCCTTTCAGTTACAGCGAGGCTCTGAATTATGAGTTTAAAGCAGCAATCCCACCCACTTTCAGTTTTGAATGTTATTAAAGCATTGGAGCGGACCCCCTTTTCTGTATATAGTTACTGGTTTAGTTGCAGCTGTTACTACAGTATCTGAACATTTTAAATGGTTGTCCAATGGGGAGCTGGAATGTCATCTCCCGATTAAATTGACACTTCCTATTGGCCTGCATGACCCAGAAGATCTGGTGGCCATTTTGATTTCCCTAAAGCAGTGTTTCCCAAATCCAGCCCTCAGGGAACCCCAACAGGTCAGGTCTTAAAGATATCCCTGCTCCAGCACAGGTGGGTCAATCACCGGCTCAGTCATTTTGACTGACACACCTGTGCTGGAGCAGGGATATCCTTAAGACCTGACCTGTTGGGGTTCCCTGAGGACTGGAGTTGGGAAACACTGACCTAAAGGAAATTAAAACACCCGCAACTAAACTGGTAAGTATCCTAAAAAAAACAAGGGGGTTGGTTTGTCTTATCTTACCTATGCCTATAGTAGACATTATATACATAGGTGATATAGGCCAGCCTGGGAGACGTGGTAAGAATTGGTGTTATCCTTTGACGGTTGAACGATATCTCCAGGTATCGGAGTTTATTGAATGGCATGTAATTAAGTAATTAGTCGTTAATTCCTCATTGACATGCTCATTTGCATATGTTGCATTAAAAGTAATGCTGACACACTGCCGCAGTATGACGCCCCCATATCGCTGCTTTACCGCTGACTATACGGCTTTAGTGAAGTGGTCGATAAATAATATTGGTGTTAATCACTGATAACACAATTTTTTCCATTTATTGACCTTCAGTGAATATAAGCCATTAGTACAAAACCACATGTCTCAATTGCACTTAGCTGACACAAGCGTCAAAAGTATTTGGGATGACATCGCACTTTTTCGAGATGTGCAGTGTAAATATAGGCTACTTTTAGCCTTAAAGCAGCAGTCCACGCTGCCGGTTTTTTTTTTAATTTAATTTTTTTCCCTCTAATATGTTCATTAATACAATCTACACAATGATAAGTAATTAGCTCACAGGAGAACGGTTCGATCGGCAAAGATTCGGCTTCGGGGTTCACTAAATGGCTGTCAGTACAGCAGAAGAGGACCAAAGATGCAAAAGTTATGTGGGGAAGATCATGTGGCCAGGCAGGGACAGGGCAGGGCTCTAAAACAGGTGTGCAAAAGCCTGTTTCAGAAGAGGAAGGGGATGTGACTTTGTAAATGGTTGCTATAGAAACAAAAAATGCTTTTTACATTATAATACGTTAAAAATGTCATTCGGAGTTGTTATTTTTTTTTATTATTATTCTACAAGTATTTTCTCATAGTACAGAACTGACTTATTTTTTTTTTTTAAACACACATGTAGGATATTGCTTGGTCTGCAGCTTTAAATCCCAAACACTGCCCAGACTTTCCCTTTGTTGAGCAGTCTTACGTGAGTTTAATTGCTGAGTGTAATATGTAATTGCAAAGTTATATAGAGCCAGAAAGATTATATGCACCTGTTATTATTTCCTTTGTGCTTACGCTGGTGATTTAGGGAGTGTCAATAGGGGTGGAGTTGAATGATGTACATTATAATGGGAGGTGTGAATCTTAACATAGATGGTTTACACTTCTTAGTATGCAGATTAAAAGAATATTACTCAGGAATAATGGAGCATATAAAGTAATTCAATCTATACAGCATCTCATTAACCAATTACATTTAGCATAGGTTGAACTTGATGGACGAATATCTTTTTTCAACCTCATCTACTATGTAACTATGTAACTATGTAACTATGTAACTAGATCTAGCAATATATAGGACCGTTTCATCCATTTGCAATGTAATAAAACTATGCTTTATGATACTATTTATATATTGTATTTATAAATAAAAATGGGATGTAGCGAGTTCTGGACTTCAGCTCGTCCTTTTGTTCTCCTTTATGCAGCATAATAAAATCCGCCAGCTCTGAGATAAGAGGAATCGTCTGACACAGCAGAAAATAAAACTTATGGAAAGCGTGACTCCACACAGCTTATTTTATTTATTTGTTATTGAGAAATTGCCCCTGGGGCTGAGCAGGGACAGAGGGGTCAAATACAGCAAATATTTTGCCAGCATCGCTTTTTTTTATAGTACCCATTATCATTTATAGCTGCTGACCCGGCTAATACCAACAGCGGCCTGTTTGATCAAACTGCACAAATGCGTTATCACACAAGAGTACAC
This sequence comes from Ascaphus truei, assembly GCA_036426205.1. NCBI lineage: Eukaryota > Metazoa > Chordata > Amphibia > Anura > Ascaphidae > Ascaphus > Ascaphus truei. The sequence continues at coordinate 24,256,497 of CM071576.1, forward strand.
ACACATTGATGCACACTTTTGGTGCTCTATAAATAAAGACATACAATACAATACAATACAGACACACTGGTACACACACAGACACCCAGGTGTAAGCACAGCACTACTGTTCACAAATTCTAAGCCTGTGATCTTTTTCTTATACGGTGCGACAATATGATACAATGTGGCATGTCTCGCTCAGGGACTCCTGGTTTTGTCCATAAGGGATTATGTACTAAAGTCTCATATACTGTATTTACCTTTCAGGAATAAATCCTGCAAAATAGCAACATTTGTCAAAGAAAAAATGACCCTGTGTCTGAGACCTGTTTCAGTCTCTGCTAGCAAAGCAGCAATTTTTCTAGCTAGTTTCTGCTACATCGTGAGTAAGTCATTGCTTAGCAGGTGTTTGCAAACATTGCTGATTTCACATTTTCACGACTAGCGAATGTTCAACATTCACGAGCATCACAAAGCGACTCAAACATCTCACACACCTGGAAATACAGGTAACAGACGGGAAGGAACGTTCTGCTTTTGACCACTAGGTGTCAGTATGCTCAAGATGCTGGAGGAGTTTACACTAAATTCTTTTTGCAGGTTCTGCATCAGAGACAAGCAGCCTTCCCATTATTAAAAGCAGTGGTTAAAGTGGCTTGAAAGATGTTGTGGTACTGTGCTGATGTAAGAAAGAAGCCACGTTAATGAAACGTTGGCGCAAATCACTTTCGACTGTATTTTAGGACGATTTAAGCAAGATTTAGCATGAAGAGGGAGAGAATTTCACAAATAAATCCCCTGTTAAAAAATATATTGTTGGGAAATAAAAATAATGCTGATAATCTGGGGGTGAAAATTAAAAGCAGTGGTACTATTCACCCACTAGTACCTTCACACTTTGACCAGTGTCCCATCAAAGACGAACTAATGTTAGTAGAGTATAACAGATTGTCCCTTTGCAGCTCGCTCTGTACAGCCGACGTACAGGCCCAAAGGACAAAATCCAACCAGAACCCTAATAGTATAAAGAACGAGACAAGTGCACCAGGGGTAAATATCACCATAAATATTTTCACAATAACGTTATATCATATTGCGCTTTTCCCCCAATGGGACTCAAAGTGAGTCACAATAACAGTATAGCACGCGGTAAGCAGCACATAAGATTGTTACAGACACAGTCTCTGCCCAGACGTGCTTACAGTCTATGTTTTTGGTGCCTGGGGCACAGGGAGATACAGTGACTATTCCAAGGTCACAAGGCACTGACACCGGGAAGTGAACCAGGTTCCCCTGCTTCAAACTCGGTGTTATTGTTCTCAGAGTGAGAGTTAGTGTCTTTACTCACTGAGCCGCTCCTTCATATCAAAACCATACAGTCAAGTAAGCAAAGGTGAACGTCATAGGCACAGCACGGCAAGGTAGAACTGTCCGTGATTGAGCCACAGAATGGATCGCGTGCACGCAATCCCTGAAACAAGACATTTTGGGGCCTCTGTTCACTGACAATCACTGATGGCGCCCACATATACGTAAGATGTAGTCTCGGCGTGTTTCGCATGTTTCACATGTTTCGCAGTTCCTGTCATATTAACCCTTGCTTATCCTAAACAACATACTGTATCACAATATAGGGAGTCCATCCCTATAGTAATGAATACCCAAACTATACTAATAATAATCCCCTAGAATAAATCAAAATCAATTGGAACCATTAATTTTTTCATGTATACAAAAGAGTGCATATACACAACTTGTAGCGTAATGAATATGTGAATAGACAAATATGAATCTATGCACATCTATTTAACTAAAAACTATTGTGTAGAAATCTAGTGAAAACGTGTGTGTGTGTGTGTGTGTGTGTGTGTGTGTGTGGGTTGTGTGGTGGTGGGGTGTGTGGGGGTGGGGGGGTGTGTGTGTGTTGTGTGTGTGTGTGTGTGTGTGTGTGTGTGTGGTGTGTGTGTGTGTGTGTGTGTGTGTGTGTGTGTGTGTGATCTATAGTGAAAAAATAAACTAGTCACTTAATCTAGAAAAAATATACTCTGACTTGATTTATACAAAAGTACCAACATCAATCCAAAAATAGCCACCAATGTTAATAGTGTGTACAATGCAAAACTGGGGCAAAAAATAGCTCCTGGTTTATCAAACAAATTGAATCCCATAGAAAGCTCTCGGATTTTGTCCTTTAATCAACCTAGAATCATTTTTGTCCCAGTTTCTCGGCTGGGAGAATGAAATCAAACAATAAATAAACCCCTGGATATTTGCTTCCCATCCTAACAGCCGGCACACAGTAACACACAGTGACACACAACGGCACACAGTGACACACAAACAATAAGCAACTGTGCAAAGATCCTACATCTTCTTTCCATATTTAGAACAGTGAGCGGGCAGCATACGGACCCACCCTACTGCCACTGGCTGTGCAATCATTTCCCCCCTTCAGAGGATAACCCCTCATCCACAATGTGGGAAAGCAACAATTCACACACAATCATTTTATTCTTTTAAGTTGATCATTTCAATGCTTTTTGCCATTTGTTGTGTTATTATTGACTATTTAGCACATCCATAGGCTGAATGGATGCATTTTAATGTATGCTTATACTTCTAAGTGTGTGTGGGCACATCATTAATTAGAGAACATATGCAGAAAGATATTATATATGCTCTATTATAGGTATATACTGTGTTTACTGTATATATATATATATATATATATATATATATATATATATACCTATAGAATTATATATATATATAAAGATCACTGTGAGCAATTCACAGTCTTAGGGAGGTCTTGTAACCTGCATTTCACCGTTATTCCCAGCATACAGTGTGTGTGTATATATACATACACACTGTATATATACTGTAACTCCCCCCTGAAGCTCAAATTGTAATAAATTATTTAACACATTAATGTGCTGAGCTGCATGTATAGAAAAAGTGATTTAGCTGCATTTGAACAGCTGCCTGGAATTATTCTGTCACTAAATCACAGTTACAAATGTCATTTTAAAGCTGAAATCCATTTTTTTTTCATTGCATTTTTAACATGATTAAACTGCTCAATTTTCAGCTCACCAGACCAGCCACTTCCTGAGATACAATTTTACCTGCCAGTCTTCAACCTCCACCCCAGGGAAACAAAATGGCCACCAAACCGGGGGGGAGGGGGCGCAATGAGAAAGCTCAATGACTTTCTATTTCATGGTTGTCGGCGCCATTTTGAAAGAACCCGGAAGTGCACCGGCAGCTAAAACTGTAACTATCTCAGGGACTGGGGGTCCCCAGAGCTGATAATAGAGTGCTTCATCTTTGGAGGACCCCTGGTTCAAACCATGTGAAAAAATAAACATCCGTTTTGGGCAGGATTGCTACGTTATGTTTACTCTAAAAGTCACGTTGTTTGTGTAGCCCCCCTCCAGGGACTACTAGTTAGTATAAGGGGTTAGCAGCCTTAATGGGTTAACTGTGTGGGATCACTCAGGTTACTTCCCTCCCCACTATGTGATGCAGGATGACTATGCTGAAAGGGGTAGCCCCTCCTTTGTATGTCTTGTGACCAGGGATGTCCCTATAGAGAGATAGAAGGGTCTATATAGCTCCGCCCGATGTTATAGAAGCAGGTTCCCTGGAGTTCTGGTAGAGGGCCTCATTATGAGTCCTGCATATAGATTTGAGTGTATAGTTACTCTGTGTAAATGTGGCCTGGGTTCCCCGATTGGCCCCTTACCTCCACTGCTGCTCGGAAGAAGGGGGGTCATTGTGGGAGCTGCCGGAGTGGCGAGCGCATCGCCGGAGCTCCGACGGGAGCTAATGATCAGGGGGCCGCCCATGGGCCTCCGCAGAATTTTTTCAAGGGGGGGGGCATAATTTATAACCGCAGCGCAATGGCGGTCCCGGCTGCGGCACAGATTGGTCCCGACTTGGGAGTGAGACGGCTTTCATTGGTAGGTAGTGTTACCAATGAGGGCCGCATCACTCCCGAGTGCTACCAATGACAGTGCGCTGCGCTTCCTCCTGTGTAGCAGCATAGGCTAGCCTACCACTAGCTGCCTGCCGCGGCGCCAGGGGCACCCACCCACCTCCGTCCTGGTCCACCCACCTCCGTCCCGGTCCACCCAGAGTCTGTTTTTGGCGTTTATAGCGCCGTTAACGTACTGTACGGCGCCATAAATGCCAAACACAGCCCAGGACTGCGAGTGATCCAGGCAGAGCCGCCAACAGAAATCATGGGGCCCAGGACAAATGAAAGGAGCAGGCCCCCTCGAACCCATAGCGCCCCCCCCCAACCCCCAGCGCACCTACCACGAAAAAATATCTTTTAGAGCGCAACTTTTACTTAACTGTTTTCTTATTGTGATACAGAATAAAACATTACAATGCAACCTGTTTATTTTTATATTTTCAACAAAAGACATGTGTCTGCCTGCCTGGGTGGGTGAGTGGGTGAATGACAGTAGAATGACAGTGGGTGAGTGGGTGAATGACAGTGGGTGGGTGAATGACAGTGGGTGGGTGAATGTCGGTGGGTCGGTGTGTGAATGACAGTGGGTGGGTGGGTGAATGACGGTGGGTGGGTGAATGACGGTTGAATGACGGTGGGTGGGTGGGATAATGACGGTAGGTGGGTGGATGAATTATGGTGGGTGGGTGGGTGAATGACAGTGAGTGAGTGGGTGGATGGGTGAATGACAGTGGGTGGGTGGGTGAATGTTGAATGTGGGTGGGTGAATGATGGTGGGTGGGTGAATGACGGTGGGAGAGAGTGACTGGGTGGGTGGGTGACAGTGACTGGGTGGGAGACAGTGACTGGGTGGGTGGGTGGTAGACAGTTACTGGGTGGGTGGGAGACAGTGGGTGGGTGGGAGACAGTGACTGGGTGACTGAGTGAGTGACAGTGACTGGGTGGGACAGTGACTTGGTGAGTGACAGTCAGTGACTGGGTGGGTGACAGTGACAGTGGTTGACGTTGACAGTGAGTAATGGTGACAGTGGGTAACGGTGACAGTGGATGACGGTGACAGTGGGTGACGGTGACAGTGGGTGACGGTGACAGTGGGTGATGGTGACAGTGGGTGACAGTGACTGGGTGGGGTGACTTACCTTGACCGGGTGGGTGCAGCTTGTCGCCGGACGCTTCCCCCTCCTGCCCCCAATATCCCCGCGGCAGCTGCCAGGGACGGGAGGTGGGTTTGGGGAGGGGGCACGGGAGGATGGCTCGGGGGGGGCATGGGAGGTGGGCTCGGAGGGGGGAGGGGGCAAGGCCATGGGAGGTGGGCCGGGGGGCACGTGGGAGGTGGGTGCGCGGGAAGTTGGCCAAGGGGGGGAAGCGGGCCGCAGAGGAGCTGGTACTTCCCCCTCCGTCCCACGTTGGGAGCAGGCCGCAGAGGAGCTTGGCTTGTACTTCCCCCTCCGTCCCACTTTGGGAGCGGGGGGAAGCGGCCCTGCTTGCCCTGCGCATGCGCGCCGGGACCGCGGGGAATCGGCGCCATTTTTTTAAACTTTTTTTTTTTTAATTTATTTAATTAACTGGTGCCGGCGGCCGTGCAGGGGGCCCAACCTGACCCACGGGGCCCGGAAAGCAGTACCCTTTGTCCCCCCTGTGCCCCCCTTGTTGGCGGCCCTGGATCCAGGGGGGGGGGGCAAGCGCCCCCCCTTGCCCCCTCCTGCGGACGCCCATGGCGCCGCCATCTTGCCTTTGCGCATGCATGTGCAGTATCTTCCCATGGTGCGGCGGCCATTACAAGGTTCGCGCATGCGCAAGGAGCATTGCGGTGGCCATTAGAGATAGCGCACGCGGCGCCAATGTTAATGGGGTTCCGCGGGGACTACAGCCCCCAGAAGGCCACAGGGCTGGGAGTCAGGCGGCCAGGCCTGGCCAATGAAGTGACAGGATTCTTCTGTGAGGCAGTTGATACATTTGGAACTCTGAGGGTTGCTGGCAGTTGGAGCAGGGAAGCAGCTAGGGGAGGTTGTACTGGTGCAAGGGTCTGTGACCCTCTGCACTAGGCCAGAGATCCCCTAGGCCCCAGATAGGCCCCAACTCATCCAAAACTTGTGGCTGCTGTAGGGAAGGCCCTTCAGTTAGGGATCCTGTCCCTTTAGTGGTTTGCCAGCTTAGGGCCACAGTGGTTTCATTTGAATTATTGCTCCAGCAGTCTGGGACCAGACTGCCAGAGAGTGAGCGAGCATCATCGTGGAAGTCACTCCAGAGGGAGACATACCATCCAGCGGAGAATATCGTTGGATCGGCGGATCCCCTGCTTCTCGTTGTTAGCGCGCCCGGGTGTGGACACACCCGGCAGGTACCTTTCGCCAAACATGCACCAACTCCGGTATAATACGGCGCTGATCTCTCCTAGAGGGGTGGGCATATTTTGGGGACACTTATTGGGTGAAGTGACCAAGGGACACCTCTGGTTCTGTGGACACGGTGTGGGGATACACGGTGGTGGGACAACGCCCTGCGCTGCGAGGTATAGCGGTAGCCATTAGTAATGCTATTGCCTGCATGTGGTTTATGGTTATTGCTCACAGTCAATGTTATTATTGTTATTCTTATAATCTGTGGACTGTTATTAATAGTTCCTGCACAGGGTTATCCCATCCAGTTGGGATCCCGTACAGGTGGAGGCGCTGCCACTCAGTATATTCGTTACCCCAGGCTCCCAGTAGCGGAGGCTCAGATCCCTGTGAGCTGACAGGTACCGCCAGCACTAGTAGACCCTTCACATTAGAGGGAAAGAGTATTAAGGATATCCTGTCACCATTTATTGTTTTCAGTTAAGGAATGTGCCCTATGTAGTTAGCACCTGTAGTAATGGCCCATGATTGTTCTCATGCAGGAAGAGGAGTGAGCAGGTGCTCAGCAGGGTGTTCTCAGAGTAGTAGCTATGGGGCATAATCGGATTGGTCGGACCGGAAGGTCCTCTGTAAACCGTGATCCAACAAGTAAAGACTAAGAATGAAAAGAAAAATCATTAAGGCGCTAATGTATTAACTACAGTGTTTATAGTGAATTTCTTAGTGAACTACACTTAGAAATTTGAATGTTGCTGCAGCCAAGGTGAAAAGGGGGAATCTCTGCCCCCTATAAAAGTGCAAGAAAGGGGAAAACACCCTGGCACATATTTGGGGATCTGATTAGATAAAAGAAGCAATTCTGGTAGGACTGAGATTTCTAAAGAAAAAAATGTATGCTGTTTCAGTCATAAAAATATAATATAAAAAAAACCACAATACAATTAAATGAATACTAACATTGGTGTTACATTTTGTATACCTAAACCTAGATTGAGCTCAATCAAATACCTGAAAGTGTTATCCAAATTATTTATAACAATAAAACTTAAGCATGGCAACTAAAGTTCCAAAGGATTACAAAGGACTATTGGAAAAAATATGATATTCCGTAATAATAGAAGGTTTTGATCCAAAATGTCCTGAATACTACTTGGTCTTACAGATTACATTAGTTCAAAAGGATGTCACATCAGCCCTTAAAGTGACGTCACATGCTTTTGAATTGATGTGACCTATCACATGGTACAGCAACCAATGGGATTGTCTTCAATCCCATTGGCTGTAATACCATGTGATATAGCCATGCGGTTTTAAGGATGTGACGTACCTCCCTTGGAGATGTTCTCACGTCCTTAAAAAAAAAAAAAAGAGGCGAGCACATAATACTGCGTCCAATCGGATTGGAGCTGTACCATCTGACCATAAAATGTGATGTCACAGACCATATATAAAGCCTGTGCATCTCATTTTACCTCAAATAGCCGATGAGAGAATATCCTGTTCTGGATTTACCATGGGGCTTTGGATTGACAGATGAAGAAAGAAGATTAAAGAAAAGAAGAAAATAATGACAGATGAAGAAAGAAGACTGTGACAGAAGATAAAAGAAAGAAGATTTTTTTTACCTGATGCTGGTCTTCAAGGTGGATGGCGTTGCATTGCGGGTGATGACGTCGTTGGTTGAGAGCTTGCAAATACAACGGGATTCGGAGGCTGAAGACTTCTAAAGGTAAGTAAAATATTGAATGTATGGAAATGTCTTTTTTCAGTTTTTTTCATTGTATTTATTTATTTTTATGTTTGTAATTGCCCGTTGACTGATAATGTATTATTCTGTGCCCTTTACGGTACAGATAAATACAGTGGCAGCCAATGCATTTTTGGCAAACGCATGTTTTGAATTGGTTGTCATTTTTTCTATTTGTTTTTATTGTTTGGATTCAATTGTTTGGAATTTGGATGGCTTGTTTTTAGCACATTCTAGGATTATTTAGCGTTTTAAATTAATTATTTGTTTTGTTGGCTTCTGGTTTAATTCATTAATTGTTTTGTTGGCTAGTGTTTAAAATTAAATAATCGTTTTGTTGGTTTGTGCTATTATTTATTAAATTGATTGGTTGGCTAGTGCTTTATTTATTAAATTGATTGATTTACTAGTGCTTTTACTTATTTAATTGGTTGGCTAGTGCCTTTATTTCTTGAATTGGGGTGTTTTATATCTTTTATTATTGTGTATTTTTGCCCTTCATGTTTTTTTATTAGGGTGACCATTGACTGCTACAGTGACTTATCATGCCCATATTATATGGGTATGATGTACCACTATGCCAATCAATGGGTAGAGGGTGGGTATAGTGGTCCCAGGGTGGGTGGTGAGGCCTCCTGGGTGGGTAGCGGGGGGGGTGGGTTAATCCCTTAATTACTATTGCAGTTATTAACCACTAAAATGATTAAGGGGTCAGGGGCCTTTAGATTGTATTTTTTCTTGTATTCTTGCTGGCATCGGAGGACATGGACCTGCAGTATACTGATGAGTATACTGATGAGGATGCCCTTCATGATGGCAGGGGTAAGTAGAAAGGTTTATTTACTTTATTTATTTATGCTGGCTGGCTAATGTTTTATTTTATTTTATAATAGGCAAATGCACTATTATCCATATCTAGATAATAGTTATTTTGCCCATTACTGTACTGTATGTATTTGGGAGGGGGTATTTATTTCAATGTATTGCACATTTTGTTGCCACTGGATTGGTATCGCAGGTCAGCGGGGACCATCCGAGGGCCCCCCAACACCCGCATGGACCACCTGAGGGCACCAAGACACCCGCGGGGACCACCTGAGGACCCCTGGACACCCGCAGGGACCACCCACAGGGACCACCCGAGGGCCCCCAGATGCCCGCGGGGACCACCTGAGGACCCCCAGACACCCACAGAGACCACCTGAGGACTCCTGGACACCTACAGAGACCACCAGCGGGGACCACCCTAGGGCCCCCAAACACCAGCGGGACCACCTGAGGACACCTGCAGCCTCTGGTATCAATAATGTGGGGGTAGAGGAGGTGGGTATTAGTGTTTATTGTGGGTAGTGGGGGTGGATGAAGGGTGTATTTGGCCCTTGGTAGGTAGCGGGAGGGATTAACCCCTTCATTGCCTTGGCGGTTAGCAGCTAAGGTAATGAATTTGGCTGTAAATGCATTTTATTGCATGGGATTCATGCCGGGGGTCTCCGGTGCTGATATTAATGGGTATCAGCTCCGGAGACCCCCGGCATCAATCCAATGCAGGAAAAAAAGCATTTTTTTTCTAAGTCCTGTATCGCCGGCTTTCAGCAGCTTCTCATCAGCCTCACACCAACTTCTCCTGGCGTGAGGATTTCGGGAGAAACTCGCCATTCCAGAGCCACGATAACCTAATTGCGGATACTAGAATTGCACGAGTTTCAGACCCTGCCGATAAGTGGCGATTTTTTATGACGGCAGAAATTTTGGGCGATTCATGCCTTTATCGCCCACTTATCGAGGCTTACTGAATAGCAGTAGGCATTTTGGCCGATAAGTGCTCGATAAGTGGCTTATCGACGCTTATAGCATAGGCCCCTATATGTCATATGTACAAAGGCTTCATACATATGACGGACATTTTCTTAACGTTTTTTAGCACTGACATTTTGACGCAGAAAAATGTTTTCAGTAAAATCTTCGTACGTGTATCAATCAAAAAAAATTGGAATTAATATAATTTTTTATTTGATAGCGTGATGTTTCTGCCCCAGAATTGCTCCACTTTTGCCATGGTACATATATTCCATGTGTACTTTGTGTTTGCCTGTGTACTAAGATTCTAGTTTTTATTTTTTTGTGTATCAGAAAGTTTTATTGCTACCATTAACAAACCTTCATAATTTGTCCGCCCTATGCATGGAGACTTAATACATATGAAGCATCATTTGTTGTTTGAAATTATTGTGACGTGTCCCTCGTGTTAAAAAGCTGATTAAATTGAATGATATGCATTTTTTTATTTATAACTAGTACAGTATTAGTAAATATCAATTGTTAGTGTAATCTTATTAAAGCAGCAAAACTTGTGAAATCGTTTATGGGTTGTTTAAAATCAATCAGCTCTGTAGTATTAGATAATACTTACTGCATTTTTTTGTATTCAAGTTTTAAAGCATAGTTTGATTTTATATAGCTGGTTTTAGCCCACCTCCCCAGCAGTGCAAGATCTTTGTAACACTTTCCTGTTTGGGATAATTTGTTGCCAATATTCCCAGCAATTTGAGCTGTAAACTGTAACAATAGATCATGTTAGCCTAGTAAAATAAGGATACATTGTAGCTGCTGAGTTACACTGACTGAAGTAGCCATTATGTTAATCACACCAGCGAAGGTAAGAATGTAGAATTATACATTGTCACGCTTTACATATACAAATAAAAAAAAACATTTTTTTATTTTTATTTTTTAAATAAAATGCGGGGAATGTAGTATTGCTGCTTTAAGAATAGGTATATCATGGAAATAGTACTAATAATAATTTTGGTAATCTTTACAATTAAACATCCGTGATTCGTCAAGTGTATTTGAGTTGATACTTAGCAAGTTAATTCTGCACTAAGACTTTTAAGAGTTGTTTTACGGTTTACGCCACGTTAAACGTGGCAGGCGATTTTGATGCGCTTCCTCTTTTTTTTGCACAGAGAAACATTTTTTGGGACGTACCATTACACCTTTATACCAAGTGCAGTCCATGTCTGTGCGCACACGAGTGCAGTTTAAAATTACATTTCTCTGCACCAATTTTAGCGCCAAAAACATAGTTTTGGGCGCTTGGTACATAGCCCTTAAGTGTCTGGCATTTGACTCCAGCTCAGACTTGGTGGAGAAATTTCAACTAGAAAAAAAGGAAACAATATCACCACCAGACAGAGGCTGATATGTGCTCAGGCGATTTTGGAGCAAAATTGGCATAAATTGCGTGATTTTTGAATGTATCAATCGACAGAAAAACATATTTTGATGCACTGCATTATTTTTGCTCACAATTTGGGCTCTGTGTCTCAAAGGGCAAATTCCAGTATCGATATTCATTATTTTCTCGCAACTCACACTGAAATATACCTGCTCCAGGCAGTAATCTATGTAGTAATCTTAATAGTTGCGCCATTTTGAGTTATGTCTGCGACGAGATGAGGCACTGACAGTATGTAGCCAGTGGAAGGAGTTAGGGCGGAGTTATATTTGCATATGGGCGCAGGTCTATGTATTAAGAAATATGCGGAGTTATATTTGCATATGGGCGCAGGTCTATGTATTAAGAAATATGCGGCTTGCAGAACTTTTCTTGATGGTTTTCTGCGTTTATTTTCTCCGTCGCCTTTTAAGTGGTGTAAGTAATCTTTTTTACCGCAGCGAGCACTTCATAAATATGACACATTTCACACAGAAAGAAATGCTAATAATGTCAGCGCACTCACACCTCCTTGTAGAGCCTATTGTGTCATATTTACCAAACTTGTTGCTCCAGTTTCTTACATATGGTGCAGATTTTTAAGGCAGAAGCTGACGTCACCTCAGACCGCAGATATTTTGACAGATTAAAAGTAGAAAAATGATGCACAGTGGCGCAGAATTTGATCTCATTATAATCTGTGCGGCATGTAACTCCTCCGTCTCTCCTCCTTTTCACACGTCCGAAAAAACAAACTGACCCATATGGGGCGAAAAACGTGAACAAGGACCTTGATACATTGACACAAAGAGGCCCATCACGAAAATGATGCAAAATTGTATCAATTTATCAAGGGGCTTTGCTCCAGTTTTTGCACCAAGTGTGCCAGCTCGCTATTTGGGGGAGTGTGAAAAGGAGGAGTGACGGAGGCATTACATGGCGCACAGATTATAACGTTTCAAATTCTGCGCCTCTGAGCGTCACTTTCTTTTCCTTTTAATCTGTGTAAAAAAAATCCTCCAGGTCTGAGGGGACGGTAACTTCCGTTAATTTTAATTTTAAAAGGTGCGCCTTATGTAAGACTCTGGAGCACTCTTGGTACGCAGGGCTACTGGCTTTCCTGAGGCCTACTGGCTTTCCTGAGGCCTACTGGTTTCCTGCGGCCTATTGGCTTTCCTGAGGCCTACTGGTTTTCTTGTGGCCTACTGGTTTTCCTGAGGCCTACTGGCTTTCCTGAGGCCTGGAACTGGCCTTGACTTGTGTCGCCAGGTTGTTGGGCAGGGGGCAGCAGTGTACTTTAAGTGTAGGGGAGGGTGAGCTGGACAGAAGTAGGGGCACCGCTGCCAACTGGAAGCCTGTTCCCACTTCTAGCAAAGTCTGGACGGGCTCTCCCCATTCACCACCCTGTTGGTACATATGACACAATGTTGTTGCATAAAATAGTGCAGTGCGTCAAAACAGATGGGGAGTTTTCTGTGCCTTGATACAAAGGCCTCAAAAACTTTTATTCATCTCATTTTAATATGTGCACCTGGTGACCCCCTCCCCCCCCCCCCTCACCCACACCCCCACCCCCACCCCCACCCCAAACCACAATCTGACACTCGCAGGGTAAAAATTACCTTCTTACACTGACGCATAACCACGCATTTTATATGTCTCTCAAAGCAAATATATTTTAATGAATGAAGGTTAATTGCATCTTTTTACACATGCCCAATTAATCGTTAAAACAGGAGAGATGTAACCCCTTCTGTACCAGGTGACCTGCAATTCAGAATCCCACTGTCACTTAAGGGGTTTAAGCAAACAGCTGTGAAATCCCTTCAAATGTTACCTCTAGAATTAGCTGCCAGTCTCTGTAGCACATTTATAATCCGAATTATAAACACACAAAAAGTTTATACAGATGCTTCAAGTCCTCCTTTCCCATTCCAGTATAAACCTGGCAATTTAGCAGCAAACTCATCTCATTTTCCAATTAAAGTGGAATTAAGAAGTCCAATCAAATTAGCTCACTATTAAAGCCCTTCTTTATTAAAACGTTTTCTTGTAGTAATATTAAGTTTCTCTGCCTCTTGGAACGGAAGCTTTTCAAAAGTTTACTTTATGATATTGATTTGGCAGTTCCCAGGTAGGATTTCTATCAAATCTATTTACAAAGGTGTAGTTTACGTACATTTAAAAACTCTTCAAAATTCCATCTGCTGCACTAAGAGCTTAAAACAAACACAAGGAACCAGGAATTGCATTGTGTTAGCTGTATCTGCATTACTTTATATCTTACCCCAGGGCTCCTTCAATAACATGTTAGCTGACACATTTCCTCCAGTATATGAACTGGGTAGAGGAACTTGCAGTATGAAGCTGTGTATTTACATAGTTATATTTGAAGTGAGAAAGTAAACAGACCAGATGTGCCAAGAAAGAGTTTGCTAAGATTAGGTTTCCATATCAACCAACTACAGGAGTTTGTACTGAGTTATTCCTCAAGGTCTCAATCTGGGACAGGCAAACCTGCCATGTACATGGTGTGTCAATGGTGTGTAGTGTGGCATGAGTGTTCATGGTGTCTAATGTGAGTTGGAAGTGTCTTTACCTGGGGACATTCTGCATTAGGGTAAAAGGAAGATGTAAAACCGCCAGGACAGAGAGGCAAAGACAGGCTGGGAGAATCCAGCTAGAAAACCCCTGGAGATGTGTACTCATTTGTAATTTAAGATGTGTAAATAAAATATAAACTTGTAAAACGTGTTTCCAGGACATGTGTGAAAAAGAGGTTTACTTCTCAAATGATATTTTGGTGAATACTAAAATTGTCACGTTACTTAAAAAAAATTATATATATATATATATATATATATATATATATATATATATATATATGTGCTATTTACTTTAAATCTTCCCACCATTAATGTGTTTCAGACAAATGAGAGAGGGAGGGAGAGAGATTTCGCTAATGTTAGAAGTACAAAAACCGAAATAAAATGATGAAGTTGTTGCTCTTTATTTCGCTCTATTGCTGTTTTGTCTGAAACAAATTAATGGTGGGAAGATTTAAATTAGATAGCTAATTTAACACATATAATATATATATATTGACATACATGCACATAACACTGCCGCCCTGCTTCAATGCTGAAGATAATGAGAGATTTTTCACTGTGAAAGCTGTATGTATGAAAACTCTTTCTGCCATTAGACTAGAGGATCAGAAATATTATTGTTTACTAAAATAAAAACATGAAGAGGGGTTATACTAGGCTGGGGTTATAGCCATAATCTCATGTTGTACCACAGACCATTTAGAATAAAAAGCCAAGCAAACGCCTTATAAATGCATCATTAAGATTTAAGAATACAAACAACACTATTTTCGATGTGGAAAAGTTATCAATATTATATCCCCAAAACATGCATAAAGGTACTTTCCACGTTGATTTCAAATCTTGTTTTTTTTTTTTTCCAATAGACAACCTATTTATAAAGTACGTGTCTACTTCAGGCTGTACATTAGCAAAGTAAAGAACACATGGTTTAGAAAATACCATTTATTTCTAAGCAGTTTTATGGAATTGATCAGACAAAAGATGTTAACATTTTTCTAAACAAATAAACCAACAGCAATACTTTAACATTCACAAGAATAAGTTTGCCAGGCATGATACTGTAGCTACTTCCCGTGGTATACACGGGTCTGATCACACCCTTCCAAGACAAAAAAAAGAAAGGGCTCTCTTTTTTTTCTATTGTTTCTTCTTCACCTGCAAAGTACACTGACAGCTTCTTATCTTTTGTTCACTTTATTACAGGTTTCACCTACAAAGTACAATAATAACTTAGAATTCCATCTCATAACATTATACTTGTCTGTATGTATATATGTATATATTTATAATATGAAAGTTCACAATGCACCGAGGCTAAATCCATGCTTATATTTCTAAGCAAAGATAAAGAACAAATACCTTAACAGGAAAAGTGCATCTTAAATGGGTTTACATTTTATTTCATTTTTTAGCCCAAAGAAAATCCAATTTTATCAACTTCTCCAGGAATGTTTGTTGAGTTAAAAAATAAAAACATTAGGGGGCGGGGTATATCTTTCAATTGTTCAAACGAGACAGGTTTCTGTTCAGATTGTGATGGGATTTGAATTTTGCAAATACTCCAATTACTCAATGAAAATAATCTGTTTTCATCATCAGGAGAGGCCCATGGACTTTCTTCCAGGTGGAGATGCCTTGTAGAGGCTGTACATCCAGGATCTCCAAACACTTCTATTGTTGACGAATAAAAAGGAAAGAGTTCATGGTTTCTCGGTGGTATTGTTGACCACAGGCCCATACAGTCCGTTGGAGTACACCTGGTCCTTGTGGACATTCGCCCTGTCTCTCATAAGGTCACTGAAGGCATAGTCCATGGGTGGGCGGAAGCCTAAAGCAGGCATGAGTCCAGCTGTGGAATAGGGGGTCATAAATGCAAGTCCTCTGCTATGAGCAGAATAAGCCAACCTCAAAGGGTTCAGTCCCAGGTGGGTCCCTAATTGGTAAGCGTTGGCATCAGTACCAAAGTGGGTGGCATTTGGCTGCAGAGGTGAGAATGCAGACCTGCTTCCCAGGGTCCCGATGGCCGGTGTGATGGCTCCCGCTATCAGGGGTCTGTGTGTGGTGGACACTGAGGGCTGGATACTCTGTAGCGCTCCATCTCTGGACCAGGTCTCCTCAGCGCCCTTCCCCTGCCCTCTGTTGTTGAGTATCTGCTCAATGGCTTGGACCACGTCCCCCCCACAGCCCTGTAGGACCAGCTCCAGGACGCTCCTCTTGTGGGTGGGGAACACCCTGGTAAGGATGTCTATGGGGGTCCTCTGCCTGGCTGAGGACGAGGAGCTGGGGTCCTGCTCGTCCTTCTCTGCATCAGAGCCGGACTCAGAGCCCAGGGGGCTGATGGAGCTCGGGCTCTCCTCGCCCTCCTTCAGAACCTTGGAGATGGGGGAGCTGAGGAAGGACTCTCCGTCCCCATTGTCAGAGCCCGAGCCCGGCAGCACCTCTGGGGAGGAGGCGCCTGGGGCGCTGCCTGTCACTGACTCACTGTCCGGGGTCACCGGCTTCCCCCCTGAGGGCAGCTGCTGAGGGGTGACAGATCTCGGCATCAGGGTCTTGGGGAACAGGTCAAACTTCTGGATCTTTGACTCTGTGGAAGAGAAGTAGAGAGGGGTCAGTGTAAAGTTCAACAGCTAATGAACAGGGGTCTCTCATTCACAGGGGGTCTCATAAACGGGGGTCTCTCAACCACAGGGGTCTCTCATTCACAGAGGGTCTCTCAATCACAGGGGGTCTCTAACAAAGGGGGCTATGTACCGAGGCATAAAGTCTGCATCATATTTATCAAAAGAAAACAATCCCATAAAAACATTAACTTTGTTTTACTTTGATACCTATAGGTGCAAATGTGCCCCGGGATTGCACCATTTTTTTCCCTGATACTGTACATACACATTTTTTTTATATATATATATTTAAAAAAAACAGCAGCGTTATTAAAGGATAAAATCCCACTTCTTTTGATAGGATTCGCGCTCTGATACATTGACTGACAGAACCAGAAGAGACCTGCACTGTTCCTGCGCCTTCATGGAGTGGGATTAGAGTTGTTTAAAAGCAACAGCCCTGTGCATGGTGACTGTGCTGATTAAACTTTTTACAGGGACTGAATCACTCTTTATAAATTGAATTATATGTTTATTCTAGAAAAACGTAAAAGTTTGGATAAAGCATTGCACGTGTGTGTGTGTGTGTGTGTGTATATATATATATATCACAACGAGACAGTTCTTTTTAGCAGATTAGATTTAAATAGAGACATTAGCAGTAATTTTAGGTGCAAATCCAAAATTCACAGTATATCCTGGAAAATTATATATATTGTATATATATATATTGAGTGACAGACTCACGGAGAAGTCTCAATTAAAGGTAATAAATAGGTTTCGATCTGTGCAGTTTAATGATTTAATTACTGAGTTTAGCAGAGATATATAAGTAGATATATAGGGAGGTGCCATAAAGAATGTGTAAGTAAACGATACCGTGGTGATCCCACGAAATCAGGAGACAACACTTAATCTTGAAACAGTGAAAAAGTGTATTCTAACAGGGCACAAAGCCTGGAATAGTATATACTGTATATACACATATATACATATACACATATATACATATACACATATATACATATACACACATATACATATACACATATATACATATACACACATATATACATATACACATATATACATATACACATATATACATATACACACATATACATATACACATATATACATATACACACACACACACACAAACGGTGTCAGGCCGGGGGAGCAGGGGCAAGCTCACACAGGGGCAGATCACACAGGGGCAAGCTCACACAGGGGCAATCTCACACAGGGGCAGATCACACAGGGGCAAGCTCACACAGGGGCAGATCACACAGGGGCAAGCTCACA
>CM071576.1:24279535-24323476 GCA_036426205.1 Ascaphus truei
ATATATATATATATATATATATATATATATATATATATATATATTGTGTATATATATATATATATATATATATATTGTGTATATATATATACACACACACACACACACATACATATACACACATTTATTAGGCGTTTTCCTTGCAGTATCCGATTTCCTCGGTTTCATATTTGAGTATGAGTAATGTGGACAGTTTTCAAACCTTACAGCTTAATAATAAAATAACTACAAGAAGTATATTTCCTATATCAACCCGTAAGATATTAATGGTAGCAAGAAAATCATTGTGAGGCTGAGAGAGGGTCTTATTTTGTTAATATTGCTTAGGTATGACTGAAGTTATTTATAAGAGGAATGCTCCCTTAGAGTAATTATTTGGCAGCCGGGGAGTGTAAACTTTTACATATTACAAGGCTTTTAAAAAGAGAGAAAACATCGTTGATTTTTACAATATACAGAAAGTCCCATAAGCTGCTTCTTATTATGTGCTCTGTTTGTCCTTAGAATCAGTGTGAATTCAGAGGCACAAATATATTACTATCTAATTATATATCAATTTTCCAATTTCTCTGAACACAACATATATTCTTTGATGCGATGAAAATCTATGTGAATTTCTAAAAAGTCTCAATACTTTTGTCTCCTCCAATGATTTGCTTTAAATATGTCTTTCTGGGCTATGAAACTACAAATTAAAGGTGTCGTTTTCGCTTAAAAGTTTCATTTACAGTTCCTGCTTCTCCATCATTCAAAAAATAACCAACTACCTTCCCCTACTAATCAACACTCACCCCAAACAAATATCAACCAGATTTCTGATGTGTTTTATTAGTTGTGGAATAAAGATATTTAATATGTATATGTTGTATGATCAAACATGTGTTTCAAAAACCAGAGCTGACTACTCGTGTGAAGTTCACGGAGTAAAAACTATTCATTTTCATATAAAAAAAAAAAAATACTGGTTGTGTTTATATTATACATCAGTTTTATTAAAATAATATGAGTATTTTGAGTGAGGATTTAGGCTAACGTTAGGATTTTAAGCCAAAACAGTGATTTTGGAAATCAAGTTAAAACTGAGAATTTGTAAATAAGAAATGATTACAATGTATTTGGTTTACAATTTTTACTTAAACCAAGAGCTACATGTGCAATAAAAATGGCCACTTTGCTTTACAATTACTATATAAATGTGTGATCCACAATTAATTAAATCTTGATAAACTGAACTAAATTAACTTTTGTTTGTCGTCTTTAACAGCTCTATGCAGATTCCCAGAACGCTGTAGGGTTTTTTTTTTTGTCTTTACTGATTAGTGTATATTCATATTTCCATTCACAACTGACAGTCTGTATATACCTGCTAATGTACAATTGTTCCAAGGGTTCCACCACTGACTCCCATTATTTACTTACTGAATCAGAGTAAGCAACCGCCATCTGTTCCCCTGGTGCTATCATCACCACTTTTAATTATCAGCCCGCAGCCTAATAGAGATGATATTAAACTAAATCTTTCTGACATTAAAAGTAATTACCTCCAAACCAATATTACAATAATGAATATTACCCCCTCCCCACTTAAAACGGGAATGCGGATTTCTTCAGTAATTGCTTTACCAATTGGTTTAACTCATTTTATTCTGGGGGAATTTACAACGCACTAATCCCTCCAGAAGCAAACGAGTTAATAGTTAAAAGAAGAGAGAGAGAAAAAAAACACACCCGTGTGTTGTTTATGGTATTAATTACACAACAGTTATTAATTCAATATCCTCATTTGTGATGTAGCAAGGCATATGCCTTGAGAGTGCAACAGATTGGATGTTTAATTAATTAGAACTTGTTCACCTTTTTCTTTAATGCAGAGATGGGACACACAGCTCTTTGCATTTGGTAAGAGAGTGAACTTTTTGGAGACGAGTCATTTGCAGGAATTCTGAGTGAATGAGATAACACAACGAAATAACCCTTAAGAATGAAGCAGATGGTTTCTTGCACCTTGTAGTAAAAACACTCTCCTATTTTATATTAAATCTCTGCGCTAAACTCACATTTTCTTGCTCTTGTTTCATATAATCTACTCGAGACGTGTCCCTATTTTATTTAATATGTGCTAAACTGAGCTAATTTTAATTGCATGTTTCAACTTCGCTAATTAAATAGAGTGGGCTAATTAAAAGTGACTAGGGAACAGTTTTAATTCAACCTCCTACTTTTTTAACAATCTATTATGCAACAAATCCATACAAAGCCTTCCCTTAAATAAAAGCTCCAGATGATTGGGGGTTTTTTTTTTTTTTGCACCTTTTTCAAGCTCGCAATGGGAGATTTGCCCTGTAGAAGCAGAGCTGCCCCTGTGCACACCCTGGGAAGGGGTATTGGGATGTGCCAGAGGTGGGCTGGGCCCGGCTCCTCTCCCCCTGATCCTACTCTCCATCCAGAACTCCCAAAGTACTCAAGGACAGGCATTGGGAAATGCAGCCCCCCCCCCCCCCCCCATCCCATGAGTGATGCCCCCTGAACAAATTGCTCCCCCCCCCCCCTCCTCACACCTCACACTGACTATTCACCAGATGCTTTTACCTGTCACGCTACCTGTCCCTTTATTTCCATCCTGAATCCTCATGGAAAGGAAAATAGTTTTCCTGACCACATCATATATTAGCTGATTTATTTTGGGCTCAGATCGCGTTTCTCTGGTGCCAGGACTCTGATTATACGGATCTTCCTTGTCTGAGTTTTGAAGTGTGGTTGGCAGTACGGATACTCAAACGTATCATTGAGAAGGTCATTTCGTACAGAATTGTTCCACATGGCAACATTTCGTTCCATACAATTGTATCTCTTGTTATTTGGTTGTTTTCAGCAGTAAGGATGATTGTTTTTAGTAAAGGAAAGCAATAGTTACACCACAATCATCTCTCCCCTTTCACTGTGTCTGCCAATATAAACACAGTGCCCTGTTCTCATTATGACACTGCGCCTGATGCTCTAATTCCCTTACTGAGCAGTATTCTATCTATCTATCTATCTATCTATCTATCTATCTATCTATAATAATCCATGTGATGTGTATAGGTAGGCTATATGAGAAATGGAAATATGTACTGTATGACTATTTTCGTTCTATTGAATTTAGACAGGTCTGGCCACTTGTGCCTTTCACCATTATGGTGTGTGTGTGTGTGTGGTGGGGGGGGGTGGTGGGGTTGGGGGGGGGGGGGGTGGGGGTGGGGGGGGGGGGGGGGGGGGGGGGGGGGGGTGGGGGGGGTGTGGGGGGGTGGGGGGGGGGGTGGGGGGGAGAGAGAGAGAGAGAGAGAGAGAGAGGAGAGATAGAGAGAGAGAGAGAGAGAGAGGAGAGAGAGCTTCTATATTATATTTATAATTGTGCGTGTGTAAATCAATCTGTATATAATTATTATTAAGAAAAAAATGGAGTCAGCGGAGGTAATAATAGTTACATGAAAAAATAACTCAGAGTTCATATAGAAAGAATCTTTTAAAAAAATTATGTTTACTTTCTCTATGGTGTCATGTTGATTTAGAGATGACTCGGAAATTGAACAGCCATATTCAGGTTTTTTTATCAGCAATATTTTTTTTTACTAAAGGGAAATATTATCTGTATATAATGGTATCATATGGACTTTAGCATGTGCTTTAGTATGAAAACAGACACCGCCTTTAGCAATTTGCATACAATCAAAAGGGCACCAAACTTTTCTTAACCTCTTCAGTAGTAGACATTGTTCTGCTTCTGCCCCTTTAGTACTGAAAGGGTTAATATGGTCACTTTCCACCTGCCATACGCTTGGATGGTGACCAATGAACCGTCCCCCGTAATCACTCTGCAGAATCAGCATGTCCCAGTCCTTTTACTCCCCAAACAGTCATACAAATAGGCCCCTTAAACAAACAGGTTCACCTTTAAAGAAAACCCTTCCTCTGCTCTTCTGTAAATTAATGCTCTTACAACTAATTGAGGAATTGCTGGGGAATCTTTTTGCAGGGACCTCCTGTGCCCCTTGCATTCCCACAACTATTGTATGGATTTTAGGCTCTTTAAATTCAATTCCTTTCTTACCCTTCTCCCCCCTCGGGCATGGATTAAGGCGACAGACCATCTTCTCTTCTCACCTTATTGCTGGTTAAATGCACACTGAGGTGAATAGGCCCCTTAAAGGAAATGTAATGTGGGCTTCTCAGCACTACAAAGCCATCCAGGGAAGGCAGCAAGATCAGCAACAGTTGTGTATAAAGCATTATAGAGAAAATATACACCAGCCTGTGAACAGAGGGGATGTATAGTATGAAACTTATATCATTTACTTTAATGCCCCGGGCTTGTGTTTGCCTTAAATGGAGAAATGAATCAAAAGAGAAGACCCCCCCCCCCCCTTCCCCTGACCCCTCCCAGGTCAGAGCTGACAGAAAAGCAAAATAACATTTCAATACAGGAACATTATTTATTATTCTGTTCTCTATGAATTTGAGAAAGATAAGAATTCCCACAAAGAAGAATGAAATATGTTGGGGGGGAAAATGTAAAAAAAATTCCATTCTAGATATAAAATATGTAACAATAACATGTTGCCAGAGATTATCATATATCAAAATGAAAGTGAATATGTATGTGTATGGATATGTATGTATGTGTATATACAGATGTCTTTGCACATTTTTTTTTTTTAGGAATTACTCCATATCTAGCCTCTAACCCATTCAGGGAAATGGATTAGAAACTAGAAATTGAGTAATTCCTAAAAAAAACAACAACAATTGGTGTGCACTTTCACATTTTTAGTTTCTGCAAACATATAATAATAATAATAATAATAATGATATATATATATAAAAATAGAAGAGACAGCACTCCTGTTGAAATAGTCCAAATATAGCCTGGTGCTAGTCCCTTAAAGATATGTAGATAATACGTAACCATCCAGACGAACTATAAGGCAGAGACAGCACTCAGAAGGTAAGTTTCCCAAAAAAACTATATTGTCATAAACATCACATATACTGTATTAGCATTATGCAGGTCTAGAAAAGAATAATGTGTATTTTTCTTGCTCTCAGGATGTGTGTGTGTGTGTGTGTGTGTGTGTGTGTGTGTGTGGTGTGTGTTGTGTAGTGAGTGTGTGTTTTATTATGTGTTTGATCGTGTGTGTCGTGTGCTGGGTCGTGTGTTGTGCTTTCTCGTGTCCCCCTTCCCCCCTCAACCCCTCATCCAGTTATCTTGCTGTACCGAGTTGTCCACTTTAAAATATTTCTCAATAACCATTAACAATATGAGTTTATTTGTATATATCCAATTATTGTATGTGTTAAAAATCTTACTCTCCCTCTATAATGTACCCTATGTACACAGAAACAAACGTTTAATTAAGATTCTTTAAATTACACTTACATAAGAAGTGCTCACTTTAAATAGTTTTTACATAATTATTGAACAAAACCCAGGTGTGTCCTTACCCACCGAAATTATTTTAGGGGACGCTGTGGGGATTCCCTATGTGTTGTAGGAGCACAAATGTCATATTCTGGATGATGGAAATATATGACAAAGGTGCGGACCTGCCAGTTGCAATGTCACCACTACATCTTGGAGTTTTACACTCGGCACTAAAGTTAGGGCAACCAAGAAAACCTTCTTATACTCTCTAATTGTACTCAGTATTGCGCTGCTCTCTGTAACTTCAAACACATTTAGGAGAGGGGGGGTCTGATGTTTTGTTTCAGGTAATACCTAATAATTAAAATTCAGCTCCCGTCCCATCCCATGCATCTGCCTCTCCTTTGCTAAGTGAATTGAAGGAGAAGAAAAAGGAGATTTGTATTGAGATCACAGATGGGGTGCAGGTTTTTGGAAGAAATTTGAGAAACTCCATTGTCCAAAATCAAAACTCAATGTGTTTCTCTAACAAAGGGGACTGCTTTAAGCCCCTCAACTTGTATTGGGCATGTTTTTTAAACTTGAAGTGTTTCACACAAAAGGCTTCCCCTAAAATGTCAAAACCATTCTGATTCCAAGTGTGTGTCATTGCAATGGATGAAAAATGAAAGAGGTGAGAGATTACAAATATGGTTTTATCGCCACTTTGCTTATGAGACATTCCTGGTCACTGAGGCTGTCAGGTTTATATATGACAGGTTTGTATGATGAGAACTCTGATTTGAGATAAAGGCCAGGTTTTGTTGTAATGTACAATGTCTAAGCATGAGTTAATACACGTTTTATTTAGTGTGTAAAAAGCTATTTTTTGGCTACAACTGATATACTTAGATTTTTTTAACTTTTGTTTAAACTTCCAGGATCACCCAAAAAAAAACCCTCTTTGCTCTTAGAATTTGGCATAGGATTATTTTTAAATCCACAAAGAAAATAATCATAATGTATTACTTTTTCTCAAGTTGAACCAGAAACTTTATTTTTTTCGCATGTTTGTGTTCTGGGATATTTACTAATTTGATCTATATTTATAGTATCGTTTATTATATATGTTCTCCCTTCCGTGTTATTTCTCATTCTTTTGAATTTATTTCCCATATAACCATCCTTTAAAAAAAATAATTATATATATATATATATATATATATATATATACTATATATATATATATATATAGGGATATCTATATATATATACTGTAGGGCAATGTGCCAACACAAACTTGTCAATGCACTCATATTATAATCTATAAGCATAAATTCAATGTACTAACAAAATCATTCACAAATTGATTTTTAAATATCAATGCTGTCCAGTCTTTATTTGATGATCTTATATCAAGAGCCTGTGAGTAATGTCAGTGAGGCCTCTGCTTGTTTTCATCATTAACCCTTCTTGTGCTGATCTTTAACACCAACGTGTTGCTCAGAGTAAGAAGACAGTTTCATTAGCAGAAGGCACAAGATTACCCTGTTTCTGATCCCTGATCGTGACAGACCCTGTTGGATTTGCTGAAGGATTTTTCATTGAATGGTGCTTGTTTGTTTTTAAGTAGCCCACGAGCTTAAAACCCCTCCAGGAATGTGAAGGATAAATAAAGAAACATATTGAAAGTGTCTTTGGCAGACTAGAATGTATTAGTATGGAATATCACTTTACATCTCTTTAATTACATGGCATATTACTGTGCATGTTTAATTAATAGCTAATCACTCAAATTCAGTCTTACACTTTAATTGAAAATGCATCGTTATTACTGAGGTTGGAAGAGATTATATATATATATTTAAAATAAGATATTGCTATAATAACATTCCCCCTCTCACTGCCTCTCATTATAATACCATTGGACATAGGGACAATTCCTGTGCAGTGAGATGACAGAGAGGGGACACCATTTAATGCAAACATCTGTTTGCATTTACTAGCAAACCTGAAACACGACACATTAAGCTCTATCTGCTCGGTGAAAAGACTTCGTATATATCTGGTCTCTGACAACGCAAAATTTCGCACCAAAGTTTCCTTCCCAGATAATAAACAGAGTTTAAGTTCCAATGAATTATAATTATAATAAGAATATATATATATTTACAGCTGCTATATGCTATACTGTGGAGGGTTTTTGTCACTTTTTTTACCCACCATAACCTTAATAAATGTGGTGTGTATATATATATATATATATATATATATATATATATATATATATATTTTTTTTTTTTTCCTTAGTGCATTTTATAAACCTAGAATTTGTACATAAAATGATCTTGGAACTGTACAATGTGTCTCATGTATATTGGAGAAGCCTGGCATATATTGTGTTTATTTATTCAGTATATCAGGGGGGGACTTGGTGATCACGAAGGAAACCTCTGAAAAATCAGGCCCAATATGGAACAGATATTTGTTGTTTGAATGAGACACAGTGCTGCCACTTACTTAAGGCATTTCGGCTACTAAATTGAATCAATAAAAACGTATTATATTTTGTTTTGTATAAAACTTGATCTTATGAAATTTAAACTCATTAAATTGTTGCTTTAAGATTTTTGTTTCTATTAAAATAATTAAATAAAAGGCGCCCAGTATGTATGTCTTTATTTATATAGCGCCATTAATATACATACAGTTGCGCTTCACAGTAGTAGATTATAGTCTGTATGTTGTATTTAAAACGGATTTATGCATTTTAGAAGGTTGTTTACATTTGTTTCAACCTTTGTAATAAACACAAATGTCTCAAATTGAATGAAAACATTTTTATTCCCAATTATTATTCGTTTTATTCAAGACTGTATATTTCATACTTCTTATTAAATCCCCAGGTATAGAAAGATACGGTAATATCGCTAAAAAAAAAAAAAACAGAAATATATATATTTTGTTCCTCCGTTGTTTGTTGTTGTTGAAGACAAAGATAGATATTGATAAAACACTGTGGATAATAACAATAAATATTAATTAATGATAATTTCTCTCTAACCTCTTCTATCATTATTCTTGTTTCCTTTTTTTTTTTTACAGGACACAAGTGGCAGATTAAATGTGTCCAGCTAGAAAGCAGAGTCCGAGCTGTGAGGGGGTCCCTGGAGAAGACACGACTTCCCTGTAAAAGGATTGAGGGATTTAAATTCCAGGACAAGTTGTGGAGTTAAGGACACAAAGTCACAGCACAGGCATGAAGCACAGAGCGGTTTAACCTGTGAAGACCCAGGCGCAGAAGTTAAAGTCCCACAGGCTCATGGCACTGAGAAAGTAAACTCTCCCTGACCCCTCAGGTTAGTTTAGCAAGAGATTTTATAAAGGGAGGAGGGCGATCAATATGTGGGGTGTCGGTCTTTAATACGTAACATCGCTTTATTTGTGCAATAAATCAAACCTCACCGTTCTATATACATGTATGTATGTATATATATATATATATATACATATACATACATATACACTATATATATATATATATATATATATATATATATATATATATCATACATACTGTATATACACACACATACATATAACTCACAACTCAAAGCAGTACATAGCTTGCTGGGTGCATGCTGTCCGAGGAATAGTACAAAAAGCATAAAAGGACAGGCACTCTAGGACAAACATTTGGATTTTAATGTGAGCCTTTCTTGAGTTGAAGCCGAAACGTTGAGCTAATAAAATCCACTTTTTTGCATTTGGAGAGAGATTGTGTGTTTGTGTGCGTGTGTGTATATATATATTATTGCAAAGGAAACATTATTAAATCCTTTCACAAGATTCCTTCCCAATAGTTAAGCAGTGAGAGCCGCAGACTTTACCCAGCCGCATTCTGCATGCTTTTATTGTGTTTCTGACTCCATGGAGAGAAATAAACAGGATCCCACCCCCATGTCACATAGGACCCCTGCCTACTCTGTCATATCATATACAGGTACAGGACAAGCACCTCCCTGTGTCACTTACTCATCAATCTTATCATCTCATGTTTCTGCAACAGAGAAAACCGAAGAAACTAACCGTGTCCAAAGTCATGTTCCAAGAATACCAAGACAGCTAAAGCTAGATATTAACATAAATCATATCTACCTAATATATCTACAGTGTATCTATCTAATATATCTACAGTGTATCTATCTAATATATCTACAGTGTATCTATCCCTATCTCTAATATATCTGCAGTGTATCTATCTCTGTATCTCTAACTAATATATCTACAGACAGTGTATCTGTCTGTATCTCTATCTAATATATCTAGTGTATCTACTGTATCTCTATCTAATTTATCTAAAGACAGTGTGTGTATATCATTATATTTGTTTTAATTACATAATATATATATACATACTATATATATATATACTAATATATCTAGTTTATACTATATATATCTATAATACTATTAATCTACATATATATATAAATATCTACAGTGTATCTATCTGTGTGTGTGTCTCTCTATTATATCTAGTGTACTATATCTATCTCTAGCCAACATATCTACATTGTATATATCCGTGTATCTCTATCGACAGTGTATCTGTGTATTTCTATCTAATATATCTAGTGTATCTATTCGTGTAGCTCTATTATATCTACAATGTATCTCTCATATCTAGTGTATCTCTCTCTATTAAATCGACAGTGTGTATCTCTATTATATCTAGTGTATCTATCTTATATCTACCGTATATCTTATCTGTGTATCTCTCCCTATTATATCTAGCGTTCTAGCTCTGTATCTCTCCCTATTATATCTACAGTATATCAATCTGTATATTTATCTAGTTATAGCTAACAATACAAATTAATATTGCTTTTGCAGATCTATTAAAAGCTGTTCCATGTAATTCTGTTCTAATCTTTTTTTCTTTTTATCTACAAAACAGGTTTATTTCCCAATTGGACTTCCGGCCAAGAAACCCAAGCCCCCCTGGATTAACATGTAAAACATATAATAAAGTATATATAATTGAAAACGTTTTATTTGTGCAGCAGTTTAGTGTCAGCAGAAAATCAATGATAAATCAAAGAATGAATTGATAGTAGTTTGTTTAATAATATTTTATTTATTTTTCTATCAAATATTTAATCAACGCCAGTTCTATAAGGGTGTTTTTTTTTTTTTTTTAATTAACAAAATAATCATAAAGTTATTTTCTAGATTTTAAGATACTGAATTGTAATTCCATCATTTGAGACATCTGGAAAATAAACTTCATTATGTTGCACAGCTAGAACTATACCTTCAAATCTATTTCATTAGGCTACTGAATAACTGGCAATTTGGCATTAGCAGAAGTTTGTTTTCATCTTGTAAATCCCACTTTGTGCAAATCCATTTATTTGGTGCAGTTTAAGTTTTTTTTAAATAAAAATTATCTCCTGTTTTGGTATAATATTACTCTAAAACTAGGCGGGGAAAGTTCCATTAACTATATTAACTATATACAGTGATACTAACAGCTTGTGACAATCCCTGGCTCCTCCTGATTGTATATACATGATGGTTGTAAAGGATCTGACTGCCTTGGGCTAAAGTGTAGGATTCATCTGTACATTGGAGAGAAAAAAGAAAATGTTGGCTTTTCTAAGGAAAAATGTATAACATCTCTTTTTAATCACTGTGGCAGTCTTTCCGTTGTTAAAAAGGTGCAATCCCACCAAGCCAGCCAAAACATTTATTTACATCATTTAACTGGGGTGGTATATAGGTGGTTTATAGGAAGGAGGGTGGGGTGGTATATAGGGGATATATAGGAAGGAGGATGGTGTGGTATATAGGGGATTTATAGCGAGGCAGGTGGTGTGGTATATAGGGGATGTATAGGAATGACGTTGGTGGGGGATGTATAGTAAGGAGGGTGGGGTGGTACATATATATACACACACACACACACACACATACATATATATATATATATATAATTAGACAGTGTATTTACATTGGCATATTTGCTTTGTGGTGTGGAAGGGTTTTTGTCACTTTTTTTACTCACCATAACTTAATCAGTATGGTAACCCCATCCTTTAGCTTCTTGCCTACCCAGTTTACCAACCCCACACTGATAGACCCATCAAGGTCGAAACAGCTGTTATGTGGATCGTTTCTCGGCCTTTTGGCTAAGATCAAGGGATATGAGTGCTCCTCTCGAACGCACACAGCTATGACCAATGCAGGTACTATCCTATCTGGGGTTTCAGTAGGAAAGGTCTGTGGCAAGCATTTGGCCCTCAGCTCGTTGAGAGGTGGTGTCCAGGACCCCGACACACAGAACCCCTGAGCCTTCGGGCAAGTGGGGATGGCAATTCGAACAACCAGCCCTTCGGGGCTGGGGTGCACCCGCACAACCCTCGAAAGAGGGGAGATGATGCAAACTCCCTTGCGGGCCTCGGGCCAGAGGGAGGAAGAGACTGATGTCCTGAATCCTAACGGAGGAAGGCATCAATGTCCCTGGAGACCTAGGCTTTCGGGCTGAAACCTTCAGGGAAACTGTGCACGGAGGGCGGGTCTGACTTCGGTTGGACAGTCCAAGGGCAAGCTCCCTATCCACTGAAGTGGACTGGGATCCGATGAGCGAGAGGGTGTACCATCTCGGGGGGAAAAAAAAGCTGTCTGTGGGTGCCTTGGCCCTTTGGCTCAGATCAAGGCGATATGAATGCTCCTCTCGGCCTGCACAGCTATGACCAAATGCAGTACCATCCTATCTGGGGCTTCAGTAGGAAAGGTCTGTGGCAAGCATTTGGCCCTCTAGCTCGTTGAGAGGTGGTGTCCAGGCCCCGGACCACAGAACCTCTGAAACTTCGGGCTAAGGGGGAATGGCATTCGAACAACCAGCCCTTCGGGGCTGGGGTGCACCCGCACAACCCTCGAAAGAGGGGAGATGATGCAAACTCCCTTGCGGGCCTCGGGCCAGAGGGAGGAAGAGACGGATGTCCTGAATCCTAACGGAGGAAGGCATCAATGTCCTGGAGACCTAGGCTTTCGGGCTGAAACCTTCAGAGGAAACTGTGCACGGGGGCGGGTCTGACTTCGGTTGGACACGTCCAAGGGCAAGCTCCCTATCCACTGAAGTGGACTGGGATCCGATGAGCGAGAGGGTGCAACCCTCTCGGGAAAAAAATATATATATATATAATAGGAATGAGGTTGGTGCGGTATATAGGGGATGTATAGTAAGGAGGGTGGGGTGGGCTGAAGACATCCTTCACAGCTGGTGCAGGTGGACGCATGAGAACATGTGACCGAATCAGAAGCATTACTATTGGACAGCTGGGGAGGAGCTGCATCGGAAGTCGCACTCCTCACCGTCTGTCCAATAGCAACGCTCCAGTCACATGTTCCTCTGCTCCAACCAGCACCAACTGTGAAGGATGTCTTCTGCTGCTCCCACCAGCTGAAGAATTATGTCGTCTGCTCTCCCCACCACCAGGATGCCGCCGTGGTCCTCCTCACCCTCTGCCGCCGGTTGCAGGTAAGGCTAAGGCCCCGCTCCCAGAGTCAGCGCACCTGCGCTGCTGACAGGCGGTGCGCTGAGATACACAGACCGCGATCTGCGGTCTGTAGGGAGCGGGAGCCGGAGCGGGAGGTGGGCGGGAGGTGGGAGGTTTGATCGGGAGGTGGGCGGGAGGTGGGCGGTTTGACAGGGAGGGGGGGCGTGGCTTGAGCGGAGGGACCCGCTACTCTCCCCCCCCTCCCTCCACGGACTCGGGCTGGAGCTGGAAGGTAAGTTTAAACACACACACGCAGGCACTCATTCATACACACACACACACACACACACAGGCAGGCACTCACGCACTCATACACACACACACGCGCGCACACACAGGCAGGCACTCACGCACTCATACACACACACACACACACAGACAGAGGCAGGCACTCGGGCACACACACACAGACAGAGGCAGGCACTCACGCACTCAGACACATACACACACAGACAGACACACACACAGACAGGCACACACACAGAGAAAGGCACTCACCTGCTTTCACTCCACACTCCTCCCCGCTCCCCGAAGCCTCTCCTCCTCCCGAAGCCTCCCCTCCCCATTGGCTCACAGCCACACACGTCACGCGTCAAAGCTAGAAAACACCATTCTCTGGTGTCTCCAGCGGCTGACGCGCTACAGCGTGTAGTCAGCTGTGCCGCCAGTGGGGACCGGGACCGGCTCGCGAGGATTCCCCTGCTGGTGGGGAACTCGCGACCCGCCGCCCGCGCCAACGAGCGCAGCGGGACCGAGGCCTAAGTCTTCTGCTGCTCTGCTCCTGCCTTTCTCCAAGAGGAGAACCGAGGGAGTAGAGCAGAAATGACCCAGCACCGGGTTCTAGCCCCCTGGTGCCAGGTCCAGGTAATTTCCGGGTACCCAGTATATCACTAATACATATGATGTGGTGGGTTCTGGGGTTAGAGCTTGCTGGGATTCTGGTTATTAATTAAAATTTTAACTGGTATCAGTTGGTTGGAGGCCCCCCTTCCCTAGATTTAAGCTCACCCCACCCCACTTTTTTAAGTAGCAGGTTTTTCCATGTTCCTGTGCAGGAGAGTTCCACTGAGACCATTCTCCCGCCAGCAGAGGGAAATGAGAATTTTCTCAGGTAGTGTTAGGACCTGCATATACTGGTCATGCTGTGAAGTGGCTGCAGGCTTATAACGCTTTGGTTAAAGGGTTTAACTAAATTACCCTAACTCAAGAGAATACTGTACTAACACTGAAGTATTTAACTATGTATTTTGTCACATTGGATGTAGCATTAGGTATTTTTGTCTTTTGTTGTTCACCCCATCCTGGCCTCACTCCAGTGACCATGGTCCTGTGGCTATTACTTGTTTCACTGTAAGATGTTACTGCCTGTCCCTTTGTTTCCTATTCCTTGCTGTCTATTCTTAATATCCCTTTCCTTCACTTATTTCTCTCCCCCCTTGTCTACTCTGCCAACTCTAGTCTATTCTCTTCCCTCTCTGTCACCTATCAATCCCCAGCTGTCACTACACCAATGGTTCCTATCCTAATTGTTAGTGTCTAACTAAGGGGTGCTCAACTCCAGTCCTCAAGTTTCCCCCCCCCCCCCCCCCCCCCCGAACAGGTCTGTTTTTTCTGGATATCCAGCTTCAGCACAGGTGGCTCAATCAGAGGTTCAGTCGAAGGCCTGGACTAGTAGTGTTGAAATAGATCTATATTACATTAGACTGTAAGCTCCCAATTAGACTGTAAGCTCCTCGGAGCAGGGACTCCTCTTCCTTAATGTTACTTTTATGTCTGAAGCACTTATTCCCATGATCTGTTATTTATATTATCTGTTATTTATTTGATTACCACATGTATTACTACTGTGAAGCGCTATGTACATTAATGGCGCTATATAAATAAAGACATACAATACAATACAATACAGACAGGATAAGGTAAGGCAGGGGTGCTCAACCAGTCCTCAAGACCCTCCCACCACTGAGCCCTCTGATTGAGCCACCTGTGTTTAAGCAGGGATATCCTGAAAACCTGACCTGTTGGGGGGGAGGGGTGCTTGAGGACTGGAGTTGAGCACAGGTTGACAAACAAACAAGAGATATACTGTATCTATATAGATATCTAAATCTATACACACACAGGGCTCGACAAATGCGGTTTCCCGGGGCGACTGCATTGTGGCCACTGTCGACTGCTTACCTGTTGCAGTGTCCCCCCCGTCTTCTCCATCTTGATCTTTAAAATCATGTTTTTCTTCTGCAGCACTATTCAAAATGGCTGCGCGGCGTCTTATGACACCGCATTGCCATGCTAATGGGACGCCACGTTACACTGTGACGTCACAGTGTCCCGTCATCATATGACACCACGCAGCCATTTCGAATAGTGCTGCAGGAGAAAAACATGATTTTAAAGGCGACAAGACAGCAGAAGGCCGGGAGACGCTGTCAGGACCCCGCAACTGGACCCCGCCGCAGGTAAGTGACGTGGGGGAGGGGAGTGACTTTTTTTGGGGGGCGCATGGGTTTTGGCCCAGTTTGTCGGGCCCTGTATGTATATATTACCCAGAATCCCTGGCTGCAGTGAATGCGCTGTATGCCGAGCGATTACGGGGGAAGGTAGGTTTGTGGACCTGTCTGAGACGTGAAAGTGGTCATAAGTTGTATTTTTATTTGCTCTCTAGAGATAGATATTTATGCATTTAGGTAGACAGTTAAAATAGATAGAGATAAACAATATATACACTGAATATAAATAGGCAGTTATCCAGAAAGAGATATAGATAAATAGTACTGTATATGCATATATGTATGGGTGACAGAGACTGAATAAGATAGATAATAGTACTATAAAGTTACATTTATAGTGCCTACAACACTAGTCAATCAGGCTACATATGACCAGAGCTTGCCCCTATTAGGAACTTAATTAACCGAAAAGGAAATACAGGAACAGGGACAGCACAGTGAGCCCGGAGGCGAGGAGAGCTGCACCCCAGCCACAGTGTGGTGATGGTCCATTGCGGAGGTCTCTGTGGCTATACCAGGAGGTGCCCATCCTTTCAACAGAGTCCGATTCATCCTGACGTTAAGGAGCATCTTAACCCTTTGGGTGCTGGAGGGGCCTCGGCCCCAGATTGCCACTGCCCCTATTGCAAACTGTGCTCATTCACCTGCCGCTTCTCAGAGAGGTCACGTGACTGCAGCGGCCCTTAACCCTGAAAAGTAAGAGAACATCAAATCTCTTCCAGAAAATGAGCACGCTGCGGGCATGACGTAGCCACTGTGTCATGGTGTCCCTGGAGTGCCAGACACATGATGTAGTAGCCATGTCTTGGGGTACCTAAAAGGGGTTAATAAAGACTTCGCTGGAATCCATATGCAACGGTGTTTCCCCCACCCTCTGGCAGATTCCAATTACCAGGTGTGTAGTGCTGGGTGTGTAGTGCTGGTTCACAGAAGCTCTGAGGTTCCGCCGATGGTATTGGGGAAGACGGGACAGGGTTTAGGGGACTAGCTAGTTCTTTCTCACTCTTGGTTCAGCACCTCCATCTCGTGCAGGCGCCATGAGTGCTGGAGGCAATCCCTGCAGGACAACCCTCTGATACTCCCCGATAGATTGCAGACTCAGGCAGGAGTATATTTTATAACACAGGAACAGCTTTATTTGTCCAACAGCAACAATCAGCATACACCGCATACACTTGGTTCCAGTCTTGTGATGGTCCCTGGACTCAACCCCCAGGCATGGGCCCCAAAGGTCAATCCTTGCTCTTCGCCTTCTCCCTGATGGGGCAGGAGGTATAGTCCTCACTCCCACTCCCCTAAGGGAGGGGATAGAAGGTGGCCAGAGCCCTGCGAACACTCTTACGTGGGACCAGTCTCTCTCAGGGGAGAGACAACACTGCTAAATTTATTAAGTGCAGCCTCTTAAGTACCCTGGGGGAGGGTCCCAGGTCTGAGCCCAGGATTGGGCAGAACACAGGCCTTGTCCCGCAGCCCTGTCACTCAAGGGAGCTACTCACTGCAGGAGAAAACCCAGATTGGGCCTAACACTGCCTGCACTGATACCAGGACTTACATGTTAGACAGGGCAGGGTAGTAGCCGAAACCAGACATGGCTACACATAAAATCAAAAGATAAGCCGGATAGCAGCCAACAGAAGTGACAAACACTACAGGGTTGCAACCAAGTCGCATTGAAGTGCGTGCATGGGTGAGGGGCGGCACAATCAGCACAAGACTCTGCCAAGATAAAACCATCAACCATTACCGACCACAGAACCATTACATCCAATTCCTGGCCACGGGAAGTACTATCCAAAGAGACAGAAGAACATAACAGGAATGTGGGGAACTGTATGAAAAGAAAAAGTGTGTATAGAGCTACTGTATTACAGGAAATCTTCCCAGAAAAACCCTTTCAAAGTTTTGTTTTTGCCAATGCAGGAAATTTATTTGGGAAAAGATACAACTGGATACAGTACTCAAGGACAGTCATATTAATACTGTTACCCAAGTAATCGTCAATGCTACCCTTGCCAACAAAGTTATAATAAATCTGTATTTCTTATAAACAAAGTGTGTACTTACCAGAACCTCTTACCGGTCTGTTTGTTCCTGCTCAGGTATATTGGAAGGAACCTGGGGGGTGGGTGGCTCTGGGTGGTGCCAAGCATTGCCGCATTAGGGGGATCAAAGGGTCCAGGGTGCCTTCCCAACACCAGCATATAGTACATCTCACATTCACTGCAAGGGTGTTATATTAACACAGACCTTCTTGTGCATTTTGGGCCACTGAGGGGTTTTCAAACTGTAACATGCAGGAGGAATTTCCCCTGTAGTTCTCTGGGACTCCAAATCAAAAGACACTACCCACCCCAGAATCATTATTAGGGACACAGGAAAATAGCATCTGCGCATAAGGGCCAGCTAAATGGGAAGACTGGTTCTCAGGTGACTCCTGCAGCACCAGGACCATCAGCACCCAATTATTGTCTCTTTAAGGAAACTGGAACAGTTTTGGAGAGCTTGCAGCCATGTTCTCTCCCCCCCCCCCCCCCCCCTGCTTCCATCAGTGTCAGGGTTTCCATAGCAACCTGATGCTCCTGCAGTTAAGGACCACAGCCTGCAGCACCAACGCTGGCTCTCTGCCCTCCTGTGCCCCACGGGAAGTAGTACACGCTGCAAGGCTGCCTACCGGGGCATTATATATTCTCAATGGCTTCTTTAAGCAAAACTAAATGTGCTAAAATGTGGCTGCTGTTTACATGGAAATGAATTACAAATGTCATTTATTCAGGGGCCTCAGAAAAGGGCAGTGTTTGTGAATCACACGTTTTCTTTATCCTACCACCCTGTCGTTATCAAAGAGTCCAAAAAGATAAATGCACAGTGGCATCACACAAAAAGGAATACCCATTGGAAATCAAACCACTTGAAAGTCTCCGCTCTGCATGTTTACAAACAAATTATGTAAAAATAACTATTGGTTAACAAACAACACACAGAACCCCAGCAAGCTCTTTTTGGGAACCCCCATTTAATTTTACTGGATATAGATCCAAGGTTGGTCTTTCTCCCTCCTAATAGAGGTAAATTAGAATTTTAATTCTAATAGAGGTATATTAGTATTTTATCTGGCAGTGTTAGGACCTGTGAGCAGGGTCTGCCTTGTCGTGGCTCGCAGGCTTACAATGCTTTGGCCAAAGGGTTAAACTAAATGACCCTTTTTCAAGAGAATATATAAGTATTTTACTGTGTATTTTTGTCATATTGGATGTAGCATTGGGCTTCTCTGTCGCCTGTTAAAATATTTTTTGGCGTCAGATTTGGTAAAAGGCATCAACCACCCAGATGTGTCCCTTTAAACATGGCACCATCATTAGTACACTTAGGTCTTAGGTGGGATTGACCTTTTAAGGACAAGACCCCTGAGACCTTTCTATTTAGTTGATGTTACATGTATACGTGCTTTTATTTTAATTGCAGTTCCTATTTATAGTGCTGATGAAACTACACCTTTCAGATCCTTTGCTTAGTGTTACCCTGGCAAGGAGTCGTTATAAAAAGAAAAAAGATCGCAGTGCGTGTATGAGTCCCCATCCCTGATATAAATGAGCTCTGTGTTGGTCTCTTCAGGGCTGGACACATAGGCTGAGCAATGTGTTGCCTCTCATGTTGGCACTAAAAGTGTGATTTGGTTGGTGGTTTTATTGTATTTGCTCTTTAGACATTAGATGGAGTTGACTGGTAACATTAGAAGGTGGCCTGTGATTTGCACCCAAAGTTATTAAACAAAGAAAAATAAAATCTTCCCAAGCAAGGACACAACGTCTTCACGGGCTCAGAGTTAGAGACCACTTGTTAAACCACATACCCAATGCTGCGTACATTTGTTCTTCGTGAGGCTTGCCAGCCAACAGCTGGTGGGATACGCAAACCTCCCGAAGAAAGTCGTGGCAGGCAGAAAAGCCATGCTAGTCTTGGCTGGGAACGTGAATAAACCCGCATGTACACACCCTTTGTGGCAGATTTTTCCGGAAGATTGATGTACTCATGGTAATCCTTAGTGTCACCTTGTGTAAGGATCCGCCATCCGTGCCCCTCCCGACTTACCCAGACCTGCGATCAAGTGTCCTGCCTCCTGCAGCACATCTCGCAGACCAGTCATTACCAGAGTACCTTCTAGGGGCGCACGGACCTCATTCGGCACTAAATGCCGTCCCCGCTGGTCCCGTCTCCAGGCTTCACTCACGCGGTGATGTCACCGTCGCGCAGTATGCACCCGCTCTGCACGCCACCCGCGCAGTCTCCTCCGTTCTGCTGTGTAATAGGATTCACCTGTCTTGTCTCCATCAGCCAACCACAGCCATGCATACTAGGGAGTATGCTTCCTCCTCATTGGTCTGTTCTTCCTATGCATGCACAGCCTGCCCTCTTACACATTGGCTGAGCATAACCTTGTTTATGTGCGCTGTGTTCACTGAAGTCCTGCCTCCTGTCTGAGCCTTGCCTGTCTTGTTCCATGTTGAAAAAATAAATAAGTGCGCACTAAAATATATACTTAATACAAAGTGTTAATTGTGATGTCAATTTAAATGAAAAAAAACACACCCCACCATGTGGAAAAGGTAAATAAATATAAACCAATGTAGATGAGCGTCTGCTGCTGTGTAAAGGGTAGCCCAAGACCCTAGAATCTAGTAACAAAAAAACAAACAAAGCGCACAACACTCATCGTGAAAAATGTAATAAACTATGTTTATATATAAGATGTTTCAAGGTTATGCGTACATCAAGGTAGATTAAACTGATCAAGAGAACCCAATCAAAATACCTGAAGTACAAACTTTGACCATATTGGAGAATGAGGGAGATGACCTTGTGTGTAAACATACACCTTTTAAACCAAGGTCAAAATTTTACCCTGCCCAATCCAAGGGCCACCATGTGGAAACATTCTTCAATATGGTTAACAGTGAGTTCCTCGAATTAACTAAAACTTTTAAAGCTAAGAGTATTACATAATATTAGTTTTAATGAAAATATAGCCTTAAGATGTTTAAAAGATAATTCTAATTTAATCATCAGGCAAGCTGATAAGGGGGGCGGTGTGGTCCTATAGGACCGTAAGGTATATGAGGCTGAGGCCAACCACCTCCTTGGAGATCAAGCTTTTTATATTAAAATTGCTAAAGATCCAACTGTAGAGTATGCAGCTTTATTAAAACAGCTTCTTACAGTAGCTATGGATTAATTGGTACTTTCTAAATTAGAGTTTGATTTTTTATATTCAGAATGTCCCTGAGTACCTATTTTTATCATTTGCCCAAGATTCATAAATCTTTAGTTAACCCCCCTGGTCGCCCTATCATCTCAGGCATCCAGTCACTCACATCCAACCTCTCACAGTATGTTGATTTCTTTTTACAAAGCTATGTAGTTAAAATGCCTGCTTGTTTGAAAGATACTTCATCGGTGCTTCAGATTTTTTCTGGCTTCGAATGGAAGAAGTCATATAAGTGGTTGACTTGTGACGTCCAGGCGTTATATACCCACATCCCACACGACAAGGGTTTGGTCCTGGAGGAAGACAGTTTACTGCACCCCCTGAATGTGGAATTCATACTAAAAGCAATTGAATTCATATTAACACATAATTATTTTCTCTTTCTGTCCCAGTTTTTCTTGCAGGTTTGCAGAACTGCAATGGGGACTAGATTTGCCCCCAGTTTCGCGAACCTGTATATGGGAGACTGGGAGAGGAAGAGGATTTGGACCAACAACCCCTACAGTAGGAATGTGGTGATATGGAAACGCTTTATCGACGACATCCTGTGTGTGTGGGATGGTAATGATCAAGAATTGTTACATTTCATGGATTATCTTAATGATAATGATATGAACTTGATCTTCAGCCACATTTCCAACGAGCGATCTATCAATTTCCTTGATCTCAATTTAACTGCCACGAGTACTGGGGAAGTAACCACAAAGGTATTCTTCAAAGAAGTGGACAGTAATAACCTACTTATGGCCTCCAGTAATCATAAAAAATCATGGATTTCCAATATCCCTAGGGGCCAATTTGTTCGAATCAAGCAAAATTGCAGTTCCACCGTTGATTTTGAGGAACAGGCTAACATACTTTTGCATACATTTCTAGAAAGGGGTTATTTGGAAAAGACCTGTTGAAAGACCTGGATATAGTGAGGGGAATGGATAGAGACCACATGATATTACCAAAGAGGAAGGAATCACCTGTTGTCACTGGGTCTCTTGATATTCCATTTGTGACTACCTTTAATTCTATGAGTGTTAAAATTGAGAACATTTTTAAAAAACATTGGGCAATATTAAATAGGGATGTGTTTTTAGGGGGCCACATCCCACCAGCACCAAAATTAATCTACAGGAGAGCTAAGAATTTTAAAAATACCTTGGCTCCTAGTGATATTTTTCCACCAATCCATAATAGGGATAAGTTATGGCTAAATAAATCTGTAGGTAATTATGCATGTGGTAAGTGCTCTGTTTGCCACTATCTACATAAAGAGAGGAAAACTTTTAAATCATTAGTTAATCATGAGGAGTTTAAAATTGAGGAATTTATAAACTGCAATACCACCCATGTGGTTTACTTGATTGAATGTTCCTGCAATATCCAATATGTTGGTCGCACTAAAAGGTGTTTGAAAGTGCGCATCCAGGAACACTCTTCGGGAAGCACACAAATGCTACAAAAATACAACTGACCAACACTCCAGACAGACACCTATGTTTAGGGTTGAAGAGAAGGTCTTGCTCTTCACAAAAACCTATAGTTAAAGATGGCAACCATGAAACTTGGACAAAAGTACATCAGCTCCTTCAACATCTGGGCCCAGATCAACCCCGTTTCCTCCCTAAAGCTGTTCTGGGGGAGTTCCTTCCCTGGACACATCCTTCCCCCTCCTGATCCAGGTTGATGGCAAGGTGGAGTTGGTCATAGAGAAGATCCTGGACTCCAGGTTGCATAGGGGAGGACTACAGTCCTGAAAAGAGGTCCTGGAAGCCAGAGGAACATATTCATGCCCCACAGCTTGTCGGGGGCCTTTCATAGAAGATACCTCAATAAGCCAAAAAAGGGATTGCCCAGAGGACATTCCTTGAGATGGGGGGAGGTAGGGGGGGGAGTCATGTTAGGGATGTCCCTGATGTGTCTTAAACCCTGGTAACTCTGCTCCCAGGCTGGAGCTCTGCCGAACTACAACTTGGATTGCTGTTACTCTGCATTGAACGGTCTGAAGGGTGCTGATTGCTAACAAGGGATAGGTGATGGAGATGAGGCAATCAGCCCAATATAAACATCCTCTTCCTGTTTGTTGAGGTTTTCCCCAGTACCCAAGCTCACTGCCATTTCACTGTTACTATTAGCTATCGCTGTGTTCAAGACCTTGCTCGGACTTCACTTCCCTCACCCAAGGCCTGATCTCCACCCGTTTACAGACTATTTCGATCTGCTTGCCGTCAGCACTATATGTGAGTGCCAGCTGCCAACAATATGGTTGGGTACGGAAATAATTGGACACTGATACAAGTTTTGTTATTTCAGTTGTGTACCAAAATAAATTCAAGTTACAGTTAAATAATGAATATGGGCTTAAAGTGCAGTCTATCAGCTTTAATTTGATGGTATTCACATGCAAATTGGAGGAAGGGTTTAGGAATTACATCTCTTTAATATGTAGCCACCTCTTTTTCAAGGGTCCAAAAGTAATTGGACAATTGACTCAAAAGCTGTTTCATGGACAGGTGTGGGCTATTCCTTCGTTATTTCTTTTTTTTTTGTTTCAATTTTTTTTATTGCATTGTAGAGAGATATACATTGTACATTTGGTATTTCCAAAAAAGTGATATATATAAACAATCTTACACATAAAGTAAATTAAACATTGTTTTAAAACATACACAATGAGTTGTTGTCGTTTATTTCGCTATTATCTTCCTTCTTTTGTTGTGTTCCAATACACTTTTTCAAGGCTTATTGGGGAAGCGGCCGCTTCCTTGTGTATCTCTCTTTGGTAAGATAAAGGAAAGTAGAGAGTAGAGTGGGAAAAGAGGGGTAAAGGTAAGATGGGGCGGGGGGGTGGACAAGGGGAGGGAGGTTTGTAGGGGGTAGTCAGTCCTGTTCTTCTATGGCTCAACTCCTATGGTTGTCAAGGATCTGGCCAAATTTCCCAGGTCTTATGGAACTTATCCACCTTTTGGCTAAGTTGTGCAGAGAGGAGTTCCATCACCCTGATTTCTCTGATTCTTCTCAATACTGTCTGTTTGGAGGGGGCATTGATCTTTTTCCATGCCGCAGCAATCGAGCACCGTGCCGCTGTGAGGACATTGTTTATCATTTTACTCTCCTGCGTCTCTAGATCCTCTATTGGTTTGGCTAGGATCATAGATAGCGGGTCCACTTCTATCTCCACCCCCAAAATCCTTCGTTATTTCATCATCAATTAAGCAGGTAAAAGGTCTGGAGTTGATTCCAGGTGTGGCATTCGCATTTGGAAGCTGTTGCTGTGAACCCAGCAGTCAAAGGAGCTCTCAATGCAAGTGAAACAGGGCATCCTTAGGCTGCAAAAAAAATTTTTTTTCATCAGAGCGATAGCAGGAACATTAGGAGTGGCCAAATCAACAGTTTGGTACATTCTGAGAAAAAAAGAACGCACTGGTGACCTCTTCAACACAAAAAGGCCTGGACTTCCACGGAAGACAACAGTGGTGGATGATCGTAGGATCCTTTCCATGGTAAAGAAAAACCCATTCACAACATCCAGCCAAGGGAAGAACACTCTCCAGGAGGTAGGCATATCATTATCCAAGTCTACCATAAAGAGAAGACTTCACGAGAGCAAATACAGAGGGTTCACCACAATGTGCAAATCATTCATAAGCCTCAAGAATAGAAAGGCCAGATTAGACATTGCCAAACAATATCTAAAAAAGTCAGGCCAGTTCTGGAACAGCATTCTTTGGACAGATGAAACTAAGATCAACCTGTACCAGAATGATGGGAAGAAAAAAGTATGGAGAAGGCTTGGAACGGATCTTGATCTGACGCATACCACATAATCTGTAAAACCCGGTGGAGACAGTGTGATGGCATGGGCATGCATGGCTTACAATGGCACTGGGTCACTAGTGTTTATTGATGATATGACAGAAGACAGAAGCAGCCGGATGAATTCTGAAGTGTATAGGGATACATTGCCTGCTCAGATTCAGCCAAATTCAGCGAAGTTGATTGTCCATCTGTAAAGTGAAGCGCCGTCCAATGACCCAAAACATACTGCGAAAGCAACCCAGAAGTTTTTTTTAAG
Organism: Ascaphus truei; assembly: GCA_036426205.1. NCBI lineage: Eukaryota > Metazoa > Chordata > Amphibia > Anura > Ascaphidae > Ascaphus > Ascaphus truei. Next base: position 24,304,320 of record CM071576.1, read on the forward strand.
GCAAAGAAGTGGAATATTGTGCAATGGCTGAGTCAATCACCTGATCTCAACCCGATCGAGCATGCATTTCACTTGCTGAAGACAAAACTTAAGGCAGAAAGACCCACGAACAAACAACAACTGAAGACAGCTGCAGTAAAGGCCTGGCAAAGCATCACAAAGAAGGAAACCCAGTGTTTGGTGATGTCCATGCGTTCCAGACTTCATGCAGTCATTGCCTGCAAAGGATTCTCGACAAAGTATTAAAAATGAACATTTTATTTATGATTGTGTTAATTTGTCCAATTACATTTGAGCCCCTGAAATAAGGGGACTGTGTATGAAAATGGTTGCAATTCCTAAATGTTTCATACGATATTTTTGTTCAACCCCTTGAATTAAAGCTGAAAGTCTGCACTTCTATTGCATCTCGGTTGTTTAATTTCAAATCCATTGTGGTGGCGTACAGAGCCAAAATTATGAAAATTATGTCAGTGTCCAATTTTTTTAGTAATTATATATATATATATATATATATATATATAAAGCAACTGTAAATATTACTGTATGGTTCATTTGCATGTCTTTAGGACAGGTCTGAAACCCTGTCTTTCCCCATTGTCACCCACATACAGCACTTCCACTGCAGCAAGGGATTTTGGGAAATGACATGGCAAATGAGCACTCAGTGCCACCTTTTGTCTCAAGCTCGTATTACACAGCCAATCCTCAAGCCAATGCATGTGTTTTAAACACAGCTTTTAAACAGAAGGCTTGGGATGAGATGCAAAAGCCATTAGACCTACTCACATACATGTTTCAACCTTGATGGGTATCATCAGGTGAGCTGGTCTTAATGGCAAGAGGTTTGAGACTAGACTAGGTAATCACCACTGTCATTAAGGTTATAGGTGGGTAAAAAAAGTGACAAAAACCCTCCACAGTAAAGCATAAAGCAACTGTAAATATTACTGTATGTTCATTGCATGTCTTAGACAGGTCTGCAACCCTGTCTTTCCCCATTGTCACCCAGAATACAGCACTTCCCACTGCAGCAGGGAGGATTCGGGAAATGACATGCAATGAGCACTCAGTGCCACCTTTTGTCTCAAGCTCGTATTACACAAGACCAATCCTCAAGCCAATGCATGCTGTTTTAAACACAGCTTTATAAACAGAGGCTGGGGATGAGATGCAAAGCCATTAGACCCTACTCACATACATGTTTCAACCTTGAGGGAATCATCAGGTGATGGCTGGTCTTAATGGACAAAGCAGGTTTGAGACTAGACTAGGTAATCACCACTGTCATTAAGGTTATGGTGGGTAAAAAAAAAGTGACAAAACCCTCCACAGTAAAGCATATAAAAGCAACTGTAAATATTACTGTAGTTTTTGCAGTCTTAGACAGGTCTGCAACCCTGTCTTTCCCCATGTCACACCAGATACAGCACTTCCCACGCAGCAAGGGATTGTGGGACATGACATGCAAATGAGCACTCAGTGCCACCTTTGTTCTCAAGCTGTAGTACACAAGCCAATCCTCAAGCCAATGCTGCTGTTTTAAAACACAGCTTATATATATAAACCACACACACAACACACTATATATATATATATATATATATATATATATATATATATATATATATACAGTGTTCGACAAATCACCCAAAAATCTACTAGCCCAACCAAAAAATCTACTCGCCCCTAACTCCGCCCCTAGTCCCGCCCCCAACCCCGCTTTAAAATAAAACACATTTAATAAATTCCTAGTCAGAACAGCATTCATTTTTGACATAAATGTATTTATTGTATTACATTATACTACAATTAGTCGTGTGTGTGTAAATCCGCAGTCCCTCAATGTCCAGGTACCCTCATTCCCGCAATGTTATACATTGGAGGGGAGGTGTTCCCTACCTGTCTTCTGGAAGGGGCTGGATGCCGGAAGGGGGAGGAGTGGAAGCGCTGAGGAGGGAAAGTTGCTCAGAGAGCCGGAGGCGGGGTAATCTCCCCCAACAACATGAACCTGCCTCCGGCTTTTTTTTTTTCCCAGCGCGAGCGCGGGAAAAACAGCAGCGCGATCGGGGGAAATTTAAAAAACACACGTGTGTTGCTTGGGCCAATATTTACTCACCCGGAGGTTAAATCCACACGCCCCGGGCGTGTAAATGTATATAATTGTCGAACACTGTATATATATATATTACACACACACACACACACACACACACACACACACACACACACACACCAAACAAAGTAGCGCCAGTGATTGTGTGGTTAATATACTGAAGTGTAAACCTAAGAGAAAAATTGTGTGATAACACGTGAACAAATATAGGTGATAACCACCACAAATGTGATTGCTATATATGATAACAACTTATAATAACACAATGACTAAATAAACAGCTAGTAAAATGAAGAAATAAAGTGAAAGATATAATTAAAAAAATGTATATATAGAACCAGTCCCAATATGAAGTCCAGAATATATAAATAGTTGTATCCAATAGAAGGGGAACTTCAGGCTGCTCTCAATTGGATGAACCACATCCAGTGGAACCTGTAGAAAAGAAAAGAGGAGAGAGCGCACGCTCCATAGCGTAAAAAGGTAACAATTTATTGGAATTGGGGAGGGGAGAGGGGAGGGATAGGAATCGCACTCACAAGATGACAAATACAAATGCGCAGTTGTGAAATCATATATCACCGCCAAGCTGCAATGTCCACCGCAGTCCATAGATGAAATCCACAGGAAGGATGGTAATCCGAGTTGGCAGTCAGTGAAGGGTTGCTTGAACGCAAAATATAGCCCTTTTGTTGATGTTTGGCAGCTCGGCTAGGTGTCTCACAAGACTCAGGAAAGCACACGGTCTGTAAAAACGTCTAGCGCGACCCGACCTGATCGCGCACTTCCGTGATGACGTAGTGTCGTGACGTAATTGCGTAATGACGTCCCTGACGCGTTTCGTCGCAACAGCGACTTTCTCAAAGGGGAATAGGTTGAAAGTTCATATGTAGGAGTATATAACCCCCATTGTTGCTTAGCAACCAATGAATCAATTCTCATAGGTTGGACTTCATTATAGGTTTACTCATAGCGTTTGTAAGATAACAATATTGAATATATTCAAAAGCAGTTACATAAACAACGATATATATCTAGATTAAAAAGCTACATGAAACACACTTTAACTCGCCCGTTCCCCCGAATACATTTAAAAGTCTGTCCCCTCAGGGTTTCTATGCATCTTCCCCGAGTAAAAAAAAAAGGGGTAGCAATCCTGATAAGGATAATGTCCCCTTTGCCCTAACCAACACACAAGCAGACCCAGAGGGAAGATTCCTAGTGCTCCAGGGCATTCTAGCAGGTTCACCTATAACACTGGTGAATCTATACGCCCCTAATGACAACCAAACCCAGTTTCTCAAAAAAGTATTGGACTCCCTGGAGCAGCAGGCACTCTCTTCCTTAATCGTAGGAGGAGACTTTAATATGGTCGCCTCACACACACAAGATAAATCAAAAGCCCCAAAGAATCTGCCCAACGCAACCCAATGCACATCTTACACCATCCAATCGCAAAAAAAAGCAAAAAAATTTAGGGAAATAATGGAAGAATTTTCCCTGATCGATGTGTGGAGAGCTCAGCACCAGGGTCAACGGGATTACACCTTCTTCTCCACCCCTCATCAGTCCTATTCGAGAATCGACTACTTTCTAGGTACCAATAACATAGTCCAGGTTTCCTCCCACTCCAATATTGGCCCAATTACTTGGTCTGACCCTGCCCCGGTGGAACTCACACTCTCCCTACCATTTGTTAAAAACAAACCCTATAAATGGAAGTTGAATGACTCCCTTCTCAACTGCCCAGAGACAGAGACGAACATAAGGCACAAACTCTCATCCTTCTTCCAAATCAACACGGGTACTGTTTCGGCCCCGGCTATGCTATGGGAGGCATATAAAGCCTCAATTAGAGGAGACTTAATCTCGATTTCAGCCTATAAGAAAAAACAAAAAATTAAACTCCAAAAAGAACTGACAGATAAAATCACGCATCTAGAGCAGCAACATAAAGCGACAGCATCCAAAAAGATACTAAAGCAGTTAAACCAAACACGAGCAGCCCTCAAACAAACCCAACTAGAAGAAGTAGAAAGAGCCCTGAGGTGGACAAAACAAAAATTCTTTGACAAAGGAAACAAAGCCGGAAAAAACGTTATATCTATCGCGCTAAGCCAATGGCAGTGGTATATGTAGGATATATTAACATATAATAATAAATATATTATACAACCAGATGAAGGGTGTAATCCGCTGGATCTCTTCCCATGAAGACGATAGATCATGCAATAAAAACAAAAACAAACATAGTGTGATACAGTAACTACAAAAACACACAACACTACTCACAGTTAGGAGACAAACAATTGCTGAGACAACTGACTGATATATAAAAAATATAACATTTAATACAATAGTTAAAAACACTAAAATGAAGGGTCACATATGCACTGCAACCACAGTAGAACTGGCCGCTTACCAGACACTCAGAATAAGAAGGCGGTGGATAAATCTGAGAGTATCCCCTCTCTTACGGGCCAAAAACGTGTCCTGAAGTCTGGAGTGATGAACAGGAACTTTGGAGGAGAGCCCTCCCTGCCTTCTGCACCACAGACCTCCGCACGATGGACTCACCGGGCCGCGTGTCACGGGAGAGGTGTCGTCACGTGCGCTGCATCGTCGCAGGATCCACGCCGACAGCAGCAGCCCATCGGTGTTGTACAGGTCCGGATCAGTGCAGCAGCCGCCGCAGACTAGAACCGCAACAGGGAGACGTCCGTGGAGCTGGTAAAACCAGTGTGATGGATGCCGTAATGTCAGCTGTGCAAACGTAGACCACCCTACGCGTTTTGGAAGACTGCGCTTCCTTCCTCAGGGGTAGAAAAGTAGTTCCTTAGCCTTGCAATGTCCACAGATATATAGTCCCAAATTAAAGGTGTATTCACCCAATAAGAGAGTGGACATGCGCAATGGTTCAAATGCTTAACCACAAGTCTCAGCAACATGGCAAAAAGACATACAACATAACAGATACATAACACGTACAAATAATGACATAAGCCTGATATAAAATGAACACTAATCGTAGCTACCTATGTAAAGAACAAGAAAAAAAGGAAAATTATACAAAAGAATTATACATGATATGCAGATGCTGACATAAACTTCCCAATATTAATCCCTAAAGGGATATAAGACTCATAGGTAGGTGTTAGACACCCAAGCAATCTATATCGCAACACAAGTATCCTAATGAATAAACCAATGTGCAATGGACAGTGTGTAAAAAGGCAAGAAATAAAGTTTATATAGACCGTTAACCCAAGCAGTGTCCCAAGCAAGACACAATGCATGATCAGATATTCAGTGCTAGGCACAAATTCAACCCACACAAATGTGAAAAGACAAATTGGAATGTAGATGTACTAAAAACTATATATATCTATGGTGCATCATATATTAATATGGTGTGCAGATGGTGTAATCTAAATTTCAAGTGACTTATATATATTGTGAACCCTTTAATAGGGATTAGATGTTTGCATAATCCCTTTGAATCAAAACCCAAATACCTATGCAGTAGTCAAATAACAAAAGTAAAACAGAGTGGCCTAAATCAGTGATTTATTTATTAACTAAAAATGCCTTGAGGTCGAACTCAATGTTGAGACCTAGAGGTGTCAGAGTCTTAAGCTCGTATATCCATAATGACTCTTTTCTCCCTAGGAGGCTATTGATATTGCCTCCTCGCCAATTGTGTGTGAGTGCCTTTATGGCCACACATTTCATTCCGGTGGGGTCCCTGTTGTGTACCTGGAGAAATCCGGGTCAAATCCCAGATCTCTAAAATCTGCACAAAAACAGGGAGAATAACATATGTAGAGAAGGAAATAGCACAAGAATTTGCCGATTACTACTCAGACTTGTATAACCTAGACCCACCAGAAAAACTAAACAGAAACATCACCCTTGAGGAACTAACCGAAGCCATAAGCTCCCAAAAACCAGCAAAAACACCGGGCCCAGACGGATTCTCTAACACCTATTATAAGACATTCATGCTGACTCTATCCCCTCATAGCGACGCCGGCTGTACTGCTGCAGTGTCAAACTCATAGGAGTTTGTTCGTGTCCTGTAGATTAGCTTTAAACTTTGATGTGGGCCACAGATGTGGATCCCACTAGCTAGAAAGTAGGCATATGAGAGCCTCTGCTGGCACTGGCTAGCCCTAAGTATATATACAGCAGGGTTGCGACAACATCTCTCCCCCCCCCCCCTCTGGAAGGAGCTGACAAAAGTGTGAGTCCTGGCTATTAGTCTGGAGTACTCTCATGAGGTTAATAACGGGGTATACTTACCTGCACCCACCTCCTAGCAGCGCTCCCATTGATTTGTCATCAGGGGGGTCTTTTCCCTATCTGGGTTTGCATTTGGCTCCCTGTGTATGCAGCAGTATTATGCACCTGCCTGCAGCCTTGTACCACAGAGTTGCACCACCAATGCATTACTAATGCTCCCAGTGCTGTGTATTATAACACCTGTGTAGAGTGCACATCATTGTTTCCCCCACCAGGTCATATACATTGTGCACCACTATATTCACACACTAGTATGTGAGAATCTAGTCCTCTTATCTACTGTGCATCACACGAGTTATGACACTATCTAGTCATAGAGTGAACGACATCAGAACTGAAGTACACTTTTTAGGTTTTAAATATATTTTTTATGTTTGCATTTTTCAATAAATAAAAGTTTATTATTTTATTAGTAGGCTGAGTGCATCAATAGGGTCTTTTTCTCTCTCCTCCTATACGCTAAGTTTCACCCTGATAGCACCCTCCCTAGAAAGTCTATTTTGAGCTGAGCAGGATTCTTCCCTCCCTACCCCTCACCCCCCCCCCCCCACTGACTGACTCTATCCCCTTACCTGCTCGACATGTTCAACTCCTTCCTACAAGGAGAGCCAATCCCCGCTACCATCACTGCAGCAAATTTGGCGATAATCCACAAAGAGGGTAGAGATCCACTTCTCTGTGGGAACTATAGGCCAATATCCCTACTGAACTCAGATCTCAAAATTTACAGCAAGATATTGGCAAACAAGCTCAACCCGATTCTCTCCCGACTCATTAATACAGATCAAGTAGGTTTTGTGTCTGGAAGACAGGCCTCCGACAACACCCGCAAAATAGTGGACATCATTGACCACGTGCATTTCACAGGTACCAAAGCAATGATCCTGAGCCTCGACGCAGAAAAAGCGTTCGACAGGATCGAATGGTCCTTCCTAGATCAAACAATGCTGAAGTTTGGGTTTAGTAGTCCCTATTTGGAGGGTTTTAGAGCCCTCTACCAAAATCCCACAGCACATGTAAAAATCTCAGGAGTCCTATCAGAACCAATTACTATCAGAAATGGGACCAGACAGGGCTGCCCGCTATCCCCACTCCTATTTGCCCTAACAATTGAACCCTTGGCAAACAAAATTAGAGAAGAAAAGAGCATTAAGTGGTTTCGATCTCTGAAAAAGAATACAAAATCTCCCTATTCGCGGACGATGTGATCCTGACCCTCGTTGACCCCCATATCTCCCTACCTAACCTTCAAAAGGTACTCCACCAGTTTGGCGCTGTGTCTGACTATAAAATAAACATAGGCAAATCAGAAGCGCTGAACATATCCCTTCCAGACACAACGTGGAAGCTACTGCAATCCAATAATAAATATAAGTGGAGCACCACATATATAAATACCTCGGTATAAGAATCTCGAGCTCCCACGGATCCCTCTATCAACACAATTATCCCCCACTATTTGACCAGATTAAAAAAGACTTAAGAGTCTTGGAAAAAACTCCAAATATCATGGTTCGGGAGAATAGTCTCCCTCAAAATGAATATTCTCCCAAGGCTGCTGTACTTCTTTCAAACACTCCCCGTAGTTGTCCCACTAGCAGCCATGAAAAATATACAGGCCCTAATGTTCCAATTTATTTGGACTGATAAGAGACCGAGGGTCCCTAGATCGGTCATGCTATCACCAAAATCAAGAGGAGGTCTGGGGGTCCCCGATGTGGTCAGCTACTATCTCCCAGCCCAGCTGAAACAAGCTGTAGTTTGGAATTGCGACCCGGCATCGGCCCGCTGGCTGGAGATAGAATCACATTACGCAGCCCCATCCACACTTCAGGTCCTCATGTTGTCCCAAGGAGGAAAAGAGGGAGGACAGAGGAGGTTTGAGCTAGGAGCAATGAGATGCACGTGGGATACTTGGACAAAAAGCAAAGGGAAATATGGCCTGCTAAACACCCTGTCACAAATCACCCCCATCTTTGGCAACCCGAACTTCCCGCCCGGGTGCTCCAAACAGCAATTTGACCAATTTCAGGGTCTTGGAAAAAGGCTGGTGGCCGATCTGCTGAAAAATGGAGAGATCTTAACCTTCAAAGAAGTACGAGACAAGTACCAATCACAACACCTCTATCTATTCAAATACCTACAAATTAGACATTTTCTGATGTCTCTCGCTCAGAACTCCAAATTTCCCCCACCCAACAGATTTGAAACACTATGCAGTATAGACAGGTATCAACGAGGCATAATCTCTGAGATTTATAGGGGGATAGAGTCAGCAGCAGAATCCCCGACCCACCACTACATGCAAAAATGGTCTGCGGACCTAAACATACAAATTGACAAAGGGGACTGGGAGGATATCTGGGAGATGGCGGCTAAAACCTCAATCTGTACAGTAACAAAAGAAAATATCTATAAAATTTTATTTCAGTGGTACCTGACCCCGGCTAGACTGAGCCAGATCTTTCCCGGCACACCAGATATGTGCTGGAGAGGATGTGGTCAAAAGGGAGACATGGCCCATATTTGGTGGTCGTGTCCGGAGATTCAGAGGTTCTGGGTAAAGATTCAGACGCTGCTCTATGAGACACCGGGGATCCCTCTCCCCCTGGATCCACTGTCCCTGGTGCTGAGTAAACCGTTCGACGACCTACCCCCTCCAATGAGTAGACTAGTCTCTGCAATATTGACGCCGGCCAGGTGCTCAATAGCAGCAGCCTGGAAGCAGGTCAAAGCTCCTGCAAGAAACACGGTCATAAGACGGGTGGACGAGGTAATGTCAATGGAAAAACTAACTGCCATGTTACACAAAAAAATGCCGCAGTTCTGGAACACATGGGATCCATGGATAGGCCCCCAGGGCCTGAGATAACGGGATAAGGCGAAAAAACGGAACGAGGAGATGAACTAAGGGGGACCTCCCTCCCCCCTTTTTTTGTTTGTCTACCCCCACCCATCCCCCACACCCCCCACACTTCCCCCTCCCCTCTACCCTTACCCTCAACTTCCAAAAAAAGGAAAAAACTATGTATTCACTCAGTGTTATCAAAGTTAAGAAGTTATATGTTGTTGTCCATAATGTAACCATTCCTGTAAACGACAATGCCAATAAAAAAGATTGATACAAAAAAAAAGCTACATGAAATAGAAAACAGGAAACTATATAAAGACAACTCATATGAATTCTGCCTCCTACTCTGTCTTGTCGACCGATCCCACAGATATATCAGGACTTATTAAAAGAACATCTTATACAGGCGTTACAGGATGGCATTCTAACTAAGATTGAATTCAAGTTTCTGTATCATGAATTTCCCCGTACTCCCATTTTTTAATCATTTACCGAAGGTGCACAAGTCTGTGTCAGATCCCCCTGGAAGGCCCATTATCTCGGGGGTGGGGTCGATGACGTCTGGCCTATCCCAATATGTAGATTACTATCTTCAGCCCTTTGTAGCTAGGCTCAGGTCACATATTAGAGATACGCTGCACGTCATCGACTCCATCTGCGGAATTAAGTGGCAACCCACATATTTGTGGGCATCGTGTGATGTGTCATCCCTATACACATGCATTGATCATTCCAGGGGGATCGAAGCCATCAAATTCTGGCTAGACACAGACTTGTCCATCCCGACTCCACATAAACAATTCATTCTAGAAAGTATAAATTTAATTCTTAAATACAATTATTTTTTATTTTAAGAATTGTTTTATTTACAGATCTGTGGAACGGCCATGGGCACGAGGTTCGCTCCCAGCTATGCCAATCTCTATATGGGATTTTGGGAAGAAACATCTGTGTGGCAGCATGCGGAGCTGGGAGCGGGCCCCGTGTACTATGGCCGTTTCATCGATGACATTATTATCATTTGGGAAGGTGAGGAGGCAGTTTTATCCAACATTTTGAGTTCTTTTGATGCTAATTCGTTGGGTTTAAAGTTTACTTTTGAGATCAGTCCTGTATCTATTATTTTCTTGGATCTTTGTCTTACTTCAGATTCCGATCAAAATATTATTATTTCTACTCATTTTAAACCGGTTTCTGTTAATAATTATGTACATGCATCCAGCAATCACCATGAACAATGGCTCAAAAATATTCCTTTAGGGCAGTTCCATCGCCTCAAAAGGAATTGCAGTAGAGAGTGTGAGTTTTTGCATCAATCAGATATTTTAAGTGAAAAGTTCATTTTAAAAGGTTATGATGCTAGACTCATCACTGACTCATTTAACAAAGTTCAGGCCCTAGATAGATTACAACTATTGAAGAACACAAACTAAAACTAAGTCTTGTCTGAATTATACTACACCTACACCTGGGGTTGATAGTAATCCTTTGTCTGTAAGATTCATAACAACTTATAATCAATCTCATAGGTCTATTCGTAACATCTTGAATGACCATTGGAAAATTCTGAAATGTGACCCTCATTTAGGGGCTATTCTTCCAGACAGGATTCCTATCACCTATAGAAAGGCCAGAAACATCAAGAGTATAGTTGCTCCCAGTAAACTCAGGTCAACTGGTGCATCTGCCACTGCCGCCTCTGTGGTCCCTAGTGGTAATCACAGATGCGGCAGAGGCCGATGTATCACTTGTAAACACCTTAGTATTAAATCCAGTTTTGTCTCCATTCCAAGGGGTATTGTTCACAAAGTGAGGGGCCACATTAATTGTTTAAGTACCTATATAGTCTATGTGCTGCAATGTGGCTGTGACCTACAATACGTGGGTCGTACGACACGCCCTCTGAGCACTCGCTTCCTGGAGCATAGGAGAAATGTAGTAAATGGTAACAATTCCCATAGTGTATCCAGACATTTTAAACTGGAAAACAATCAGGATCCCAAAACCTTGACCATCATGGGTCTTGAATGCATTTCTCCTTTTGCTCTGAGTGGCAACCGCTTTAAGATTATTTGTTGCCAGGAGACTTTCTGGATCCACCAGTTAGGCCCATTGTCTCCTGGTGGACTCAATGAGTTCTTGGACACGAGTACCTTGGTCTAGCTCCTTCTTCCTATATTCCTCCCTGCCAATAGTACATATCCAATACTTTAATTCTGTTCCTTTTTGTTCTTCTCCTGCCTCTTTTTGAGTTTATACCACATATAGTGTGTCATTGTCACCTAGGTTTATGTGTTCATCATTATACAATTTATGAAATTATGTATGTTGTTCCATCTATGTACATTTGTATTTACATTGGTATTGTGACTGGGGAATATATATACATATACATGTGTATGTGATTCCTAGTCTTTTTAATTTTGTCTATTTTAGATTATAATCATTGATAATATTCATTTATGGAGTTAATATGTTCCAACATAGTTATACTTTTTATATTTTTTATTTCACAATATAAAACTTATATATATTGTTTTTATTTTTATTTAACTTTTTCATATTTATCTTATTTGAGTTTTAATAGGTTTAAGTGTTGGATCCTTTTGAGCGTAATAGTTTATAGATTGCATATGAGTTGTCTTTATATAGTTTCCTGTTTTCTATTCCATGTAGCTTTTTAATCTAGATATATATCGTTGTTTATGTAACTGCTTTTGAATATATTCATATTGTTTATTTTTTGTCCTGGCTATAGGTAACCTTAATAGTCCCACCTATGAGAATTGAATTCATTGGTTGCTAAGCAACAATGGGGGTTATATACTCCTACATGTGAACTTTCAACCTATTCCCCCTTTGAGAAAGTCGCTGTTGCGACAAAACGCGTCTGGGACGTAATTACGCAATTACGTCACGACACTACGTCATCACGGAAGTGCGCGATCAGGTCGGGTCGCGCTAGACGTTTTTACAGACCATGTGCTTTCCTGAGTCTTGTGAGACACCTAGCCGAGCTGCCAAACATCAACAAAAGGGCTATATTTTGCGTTCAATCAACCCTTCACTGACTGCCAACTCGGATTACCATCCTTCCTGTGGATTTCATTTTTGGACTGCGGTGGACATTGCAGCTTGGCGGTTATATATGATTTCACAACTGCGCATTTGTATTTGTCATCTTGTGAGTGCGATTCCTATCCCTCCCCTCTCCCCTCCCCAATTCCAATAAATTGTTACCTTTTTACGCTATGGGGCGTGCGCTCTCTCCTCTTTTCATATATATATATATATATATATATATATATATATATTATATATAATATAAAGTTATAACACACAACAAACACCTATATATATATATACAGTGTTTGACAAATCACCCAAAAATCTACTAGCCCAACCAAAAAATCTACTCGCCCCTAACCCACCCCTAGTCCCGCCCCCAACCCGCTTTTAAAATAAAACACATTTAATAAATTCCTAGTCAGAACAACATTCATTTTTGACATAAATGTATTTATTGTATTACATTATACTACAATTAGTCGTGTGTGTGTGTGTGTGTGTAAATGCCGGATCTTACCTGATCCGCAGTCCCTCAATGTCCAGGTACCCTCATTCCCGCAATGTTATACATTGGAGGGGAGGTGTTCCCTACCTGTCTTCTGGGTTAGGGGGGGTTCTGGGAGCGGGCCTCGTATACTATATATACATACACACACACACACACACATAGGTATGTACGGCTATTAAGAAAATATGTCCAGCCACTTCCATGTAGTCAAGAAATTATATATATATATATAACCACAGATATAACCGCATCAAAAACCTAAGGACTCAAATTCTGATCACTAACCACAAATAACCCAAAATAAAGGCAAGTGGCGGTACTATGGGAAAGAAATAGATGAACACACAAAAAAGACAGAAATCCCAAATTAAGCACTCTGATCAAAGAAGAATATAAGTATAGGTACAAAACGGTTTATTAATCATGGACCAGAAAAACACATGAAACACAATAAAAAAGACATACATATAAAAACAATACCAAACGGGGAAGATACAGTCAAAAACTCCAATCCCACTAATGCTAAATGTACAGTACCTCTAAAATGGATGCCCAGATGACAGAAAAAATAGGGGCAGGGGAGGAGGATCCTAGCAAAGACAGAGGAAATCACAAGATCCCACTGAAATTGATGACCGGCCGGTCCCCAAATATAACCATTAAAGGAGACAGGTATTACAAACATAAGCTGGAAAACATGTGTTATAATATAAATATATATGTACCAGCAAAGGAAACCTGATATAAGGGCATTCTTTAAAAAATAAAAAATAAATGTCCAACGAAAATGAAACTTGTACAAAGCAAAAAAAAAATTATAAGATGAAAAATAATAAACAAGTGGGGGCAGAGAGAGCCACACATAGGGTAATGAAAGCACAAAAGGTATATATATACATGTGCTTCCCTATAATGAAGTGTGACAAACTAACTGCCCACACACAGGGATAGGAGAAACATCAATCCACACGCATGCAGCATGAATCCCACATATATAATTAAATAATGCTACTAAATGAAAAAATACTGGGTTGACCAGGATAGGTGCAATGTGGCAAAAAGGAGCCTAGACCAGAGGACATCTCCCACACATGTAGGAGATAAGTTGATAGCAAAACCGTAAATAACGGGAAGCAGGCATGGAAGAAAATATACTGAGAGAGAATCAGAGTTAATATCACCATGTGAATGTCCCATTAGTGGGATTGGAGTTTTTGACTGTATCTTCCCCGTTTGGTATTGTTTTTATATGTATGTCTTTTTTATTGTGTTTCATGTGTTTTTCTGGTCCATGATTAATAAACCCTTTTGTACCTATACTTATATTCTTCTTTGATCAGAGTGCTTAATTTGGGATTTCTATATATATTTACAGGACAGAATAGGAACCTGCATTTCAATCAAATTACTCTCAGAAGAGTGTAACCTGGAGATATTTTGATATTTTTCCTATGCCAAGAAAGCTTTGTCTCCATTTTTGGACGAATTGTACTCTTGCATTTAAAAACGGTATCACTTTTTTTTATTTTTTGAATAGCATTTTATCTGATTGAAACGATTTTGCACAGAATACCAGTAACACGCTGTCTCTGCTGATTTTATTGCGATACCTGTTATTGGACAAACATCTCAGTTCTCCATGGATGATATCTTTATATGATCTTTGCAGATCTCGTCTGTAATCCCTCTGGACTCTGTGTGTGGCCTTTTTACTGCTACATTGGGGACAGTCACCAGAAGATGGAGGTTAAACACAGGACTCTGTAGCCACACCATGCTTAAACAAAGCTTAAATTATGGGGAGTTTTAAACCTTCATTGCTGGAGGGGCAAACAGCAAAATGTTGATGTCCTCATATTGATTTACAATGGGCTGCTGGCACCATTGGCAAAGAAGGGTTTTAAAATGCATCCCTACCCCCGTTTTACAGTCATCTTCTGTGGGAATGACAAATATGGGGGTTTCCATGTATGTCAGATTGTGGATCTGTGAAAGGCACGGCCATACAGAGCGTTATATTAATGTGGGGCTCTGCTCTGAGATTTTCTTCTGACCACGTGAAACATGGATTCCCTGGAAAAGGTTCTGGCTGGAGCTCTGACCTTTAAGCTTTAAAACCATTTCTAAAATGTCAGAATTTCCACAATATACAGTAATCCTCAGTGGGACACAGTGATACAAGCAGCAGGTAATGGTGCTGTAACCCCCTCACCGCCTGAAGGTCAATAACGCGCAACACACAAAGGTATATACAACGATAATCACCGTGAATAATACATTACACTTCAGTGGTCAAACGGAGGGGGAAAAAAATGCCATTCTCACTCAATAAAGCAAACATTTTTCACACAATATTTTGCCATTTTTCTTTTTTTTTGGTGTGGTGACAGGAACAAGGTTTTTAAAAACAGAGCAATAAGAATATACAAACAAGGTCAGACACAATGGGAAAAAATAAAGAGGACATGTCTGCGTTACCTGTGATAAGGATACAGATCAGAGTCTCTAGTATCTGAAACCCTTTCACTGCCAGAGGGGCCGACAGCACACTGCGATGAATGAAAGGGTTAAATAACAATAAGTATTTTTGGGGGATGTCCTGCCAGTCTGTATTTGTATGCTCTCCAGTGCTAGATTCACCTTCTTTTTATCCTCTCCCAAAATTGCTGCCATTCTCGCTCTTTGCGGGTTCTGCAGCCTGCTGATTGTGTTTAAGGAAGAATGAAACAAAACTGAATTCTGAAGATTACTCTGATTAAGAGAGTGTGAATTTTGGAGGAATTGCTCCTCAACCAGCACAAACATGCTATTATTGCATTCATCCAGCTGCGAAACCAGTGCAAAAAAACAGCACTCGATTCAAAGGAAATAAAATCCCGCTGCTTTCTCCAGGAACCCCTTCCCCATTCTGCCGCTTTCCACGTGAACCCCCTTCCTGATGAATCTGTTTTTTCTTCTTCTAAATGTTGCTGCCTGCGATAAACAGGCTCCGCTGAAAACAAAGACTTTACCTGTTTTAATCCCTGCGTTACAGCAGAGGCATTACAAATACAGGGGGCACGCACCTGTGCCAGGGCTGCCGTGTTTGATTTGGGAGCAGCTGGCAGGAAGTAACCCTAATAAGGCCGCGCTTATAGTGCCGGCGACGGCAGGCTGCGGTCGCTGGAAAAAATCAAATTGAGATGACTTCCAACGATCGCGACCAAGCCGTCGCTCTTACTATAAAGCGCACGCGACGGCAGCAATGCATTTGTTTTGACGCGACGTCGCTGTCGCTATAAGCGCAGCCTTAGGTAAGCAGCAGTGCGCTGTGTGACGGGCGCAGAGCATGCATCACGGATTGGAACATTGCTCTGCAACAGGTGAATTCACATACATCATTATCTTGTGTTGGAGTTGATGCAATGCTCCTGTAACCCATTCAGTGCCAGAGGTGACAGAAATGCTTTGTATTTCAATGCTCCGTTGAAAGGCAAAGTCCCACCTAGAACTTAAAAGCAGTGGTCTGTTTAATGGGTTCAAAGTTCACGATAAACACCTTTTTTTTAAAAATTATATTTTAATAATCATTATTTGAAAGTTGTTCTGAAAATGTTAGTAAGTGGAGTAACTTTTTACTTGGGATGTTCGATTCCTTTATCTACTGCCTTCTGTTTACCATGAACCTCTCTATCCTTCCCCTTTTCTCACTGGGTCTCTGACGCAGAGGGGGCGTGCGTAAGTCTGACCAAGTTCTCACGGGAATAGAGGAACAATAAGCCCCTTCCTTGAAAGTCCCTTGCTGTAAATAAAAAAAACTTCCAAAACATTCATTCACCAAGATTTAACCCATTAAAATTCGTCACAGACTTTTATTCACTTTGGTCCTGAGTGGGACAAGTCTAAAAAAAAAAAAAAAAATTGTTTCATACCAGCTGAATACTCAAGTACTTTGAAGATTTCAAGTATCCTGTGTTGGTCTGTTATTTATTCAGAGTTAAATATTCACATCATGCATACAATTAAGAGGCACACACTGCAAAGTATTGCAACCCCGCCCGCCCCCTTAAAAATCAACCAGGTCTACAACCCCCCCCCAAAAAAAAGCAAGACCGCAAATAAATATCGGACATGTTTCCCAAAGTATATTCCTCAAATAATCCCTCACATCTGATGAAAGTACCAGCAAAAAGATTAGAATCTAAATGTAACACTGTTAGACCTGCACAGCTCGGAAAGGTCAACAACTCTGCTCTTCTGCCTTCGTAAATTAGGTGGCAAGGTAGAAATTGCTAGACATGGCAATTAAATGTATCTAAATGATATATATATGAAACAGGGCACGCACAAAACAAAAAATAAAGGTAAAAGGAGGGTGCATACTGTCCAAAAAGATACAGAAAAAGGAAAACAGGACAGGCACTCCTATATACAAAAAGGTGCATTTTAGTTATTCAATCATTTTCACCTTTTTGTATATAGGAGTGCCGGTGTGGGCTCGGTCAGATGAAATATACGAAATAATTTTAGTGTAAAAAAATCCAGGAAGAAACATCCGAGATTTGTAAGTGGAAAAGAAAGAAAAATGAAGGATTTAAAGGCGTAAAATTGAAGGGCGGAGCAGCACGGCGGGGTTATGGGGTTGAGATGGGAGTTGTGCAGAGAGACCTGTAACACACTGAAAAACAATAGGTTGTAGGCCCCTTTGGCAATGAAGGACTTAAATTCCCTCCTGAAAAACAAACATGCACCACTGTATAATGATGCGGAGTATCTGCAGACTCCCAACACTCCTTTTGCTTAAGAGATGTTATGCGAGGCGGACCCGAGGCCATATCAGGTCTGCCACAGACTGGATGAGGTGTTTGCTGCCCATTAACGCTCAATAACAACCAAGAGGAATAATCCCTTAAACAGTGGGGTTTGGAAGGGGGCAATTTTGTGACCCTCTTAACCTTAATGCTGCTTCCAGTCAAGATAATAGCCATACTCCGTATTGGTTTATGCTACAAAAAATTGCATTATGGGGAGGCAGCTGGAACATATTTTACCAATTTAACCCCTTGGCATTTGCAAAGGCCTGTAATATGCCAACCCCAATAAAAAATTGTATCATATTGGGACTTAAAAAGAATAATTAACAAACGGTCACACACAGCCGTTCTCAGTCTGCTCACCAGCCGGGTAAAACGCTCTGAACTTGGAGAACGGAGACTCACAAACACATTGCTGGAGCACTGAATAGATCCTGTGGCCTGCCCCTCAAGCCTTCTAACCCTCTGCTAACACCAACAGTCCAACCGCTCGCTTGTTGAGGACCCCGTTGGGTATTTGTTTGGTTACAGGGCAAAGTTATCTGTGATTTAGGCAGCGGTAGGGGTTAAAAGTGTATGTAGATACTCGGCACCCTTATACCTACAGGGCACCATGTTAAACTATCCCCCTGCTGCAAACACGAGATGCACTATTTAAGCCCTTTGGTGCAGAGGAATTAAAAGAGTGCGGTCATTATATCAGAAGCCAGGTGATGAGTAACAGATTTAATATTTCGTGTTCATAGCGGGATGATCTGCTTCTGAAAACCCACAGAGCGTGGAGCGGAGGATCCGGGTGTCACTGTCTCACTCTCTTCCAGGCAGCTCGGGGGTGTTCAAGGAGCAGGGGGGGAGGTGACCTTGTGTAGCTTTCTTCCCGTGATGTGGAGCTTTGGCCGCTTGCTCTCACAGTCCCGGTCGCTTGCCTCTTATTCCTTGGCTTCCAGAAAAAGAGTTTCCTGAGGGTACAGCTTCAAATCCATAAGAGATCTGCCAGCGTCTAACTGGGATACCTGGAAAAAGAAACAGAAAAAGAACTGTGATGCGTGCACAAATAATCAGATGGGATCCTATGTTTATATTTGCAGGCGGATCAAACTGAATACAATGATTGTGCTAGACTTGGAAGTTACATATTCGGAAGCTCTGCAGAACTGCAGCTTTAGAACAAATGTTCACTACTGAGGATATTATTTAATAATGGTACTTATGCAGCGCTAAGAGGAACTCATTCAGTCACCCCTGGGGTAGAACCGGAGTGCACCCCTGGGGTAGAACCGGAGAGCACCCCTGGGGTAGAACCGGAGTGCACCTCTGGGGTAGACCAGGAGTGCGCCCCTGGGGTAGAACCGGAGTGCGCCCCTGGGGTAGAACCGCAGTGCGCCCCTGGGGTAGAACCGGAGTGCGCCCCTGGGGTAGAACCGGAGTGCGCCCCTGGGGTAGAACCGGAGTGCGCCCCTGGGGTAGAACCGGAGTGCGCCCCTGGGGTAGAACCGGAGTGCGCCCCTGGGGTAGAAC
>CM071576.1:24323610-24438634 GCA_036426205.1 Ascaphus truei
GGGTGGAACCGGAGTGCGCCCCTGGGGTGGAACCGGAGTGCGCCCCTGGGGTGGAACCGGAGTGCGCCCCTGGGGTGGAACCGGGGTGCGCCCCTGGGGTGGAACCGGGGTGCACCCCTGGGGTAGAACCGGGGTGCACCCCTCGGGTAGAACCGGAGTGCACCTCTGGGGTAGAACCGGAGTGCACCCCTGAGGTAGAACCGGAGTGCACCCCTGAGGTAGAACTGGAGTGCACCCATGGGGTAGAACCGGAGTGCGCCCCTGAGGTTTGCTCTTTGTGAGAGGGAAACAGAAATAATTTGAAATCGTTTTGAGATACTGGTATTTTATACATATCACATTAAGTGCAATCTGCAGGGGGTGTATTACAGACTAAAACCTTAACCACTGCACCACGTTCTCTGTATGGAGAATTGTGCACAACAATGTAAGGATTTTCTCACTTTTAACTTGTTCAGTGCCAGGTGGCTGCAATGCCTGACATTACTATTTTACTTTGGCGCTCTGGATCTGCAGGATGTTTTATGCTTTGCTAATCAGCGTTTCTCAAATTAGATCTGGTTGCAAATCCCAGGATCCCTTTTACTAGAGAAGCAAGAGGGAGCGGAGCAGTCCCTGCCTTCTCCGTAACGCGACTGCAGAATGCAGCTTTCTCTTAATGATGCTGCAGACAATAAGCCGCACACAAGGGTGTAATTACAGGAGCGCGAACTCGTCAAAGCTCTGCCGCTTGTAAATGCAACATATCTTGAGTAAGAAGCGATGTCCTATTGTGAAATAAATGCGTTGCAGGCCCTTGTGGCAACAAAGGGGTTACATGCACCGCGGCACTTACTCAAACTAAATAGCTTACAAACTGTTAAATATGTATTTAGTTATCCTGATCACACATCTCTTTATAAACACCTTCCGAAGTTTTCTATCACAGATGATGTCAAATTATATGCAACGCTCTATCCTCCGCAACGTAAGAGAGGTACCGTAGACAGACTGTGTGCCATGTATTCTGATCCGTGCGTTTTTGTGCCGTGCGTTATTGTGTGGTGTGGGTTTTGGCCATAAATTAGCCAAACTGGTAACATAATCCTGCAGGTTGAAATTGCTGGTAAAGCAGCAGTCCGTGCTGCTCCTTTTTATATTACCTGAAATGGGGTGTCCCTCAGACTATCTGTGGTGCCCTGACTTTTGGGGATCACCCAGATGCCAAGATACTGCTAGTTTCTCCACCAGGAAAGAATACTTGTGGGCACCGCATGGCCAAGGGGGTCAAGGTCACTGCAGCGGCCAATAGAATGCTGGGAGATGTGATGCAGAGAGAACAGGAGGCGCAATGCTGAGATTTGTGACAGGGAGATGCGACGGTGAGAGAGCTGGGAGGCAACGCTGGGCATGGGATGCAGAGAGCTGGGAGATGCAATGCTGCAGAGACGTGACGCTGAGCGAGCATGGAGATGTGATGGGGAGACGCGACGCAGAGAGAGCTAGAAGAAGCGACACTGGGAGAAAGCTGGGAGATATGACGCAGAAAGAGCTGAGAGATGCAAAACTGATGGGACGCAGAGAGAGCTGGGAAACGCGACACTGGGAGATGTGACGAAATGCAGAGAGAGCTGGGAGATGTGACGCAGAGCGCGCTGGGAGACGTGACGCAGAGAGCACTGGGAGATGTGACGCAGAGAGAGCTGGGAGACGCGGCGCAGAGAGCGCTGGGAGACGCGACGCAGAGAGCAAACAGACGCGATGCAGAGAGCTGGGAGACTCGATGCAGAGAGCGCTGGCAGACACGACCAGAGAGCGCAGGGAGACGCGCCGCAGAGAGCGCTGGGAGAACACGACCAGAGAGAGCGGGGTTGACGCGATTCAGAGAGAGCTGGGAGACGCGACGCAGAGAGAGCTGGGAGACGCGACGCAGAGAGAGCTGGGAGACGCGACGCAGAGAGCTGGCAGACGTGACGCAGAGCGCTGGCAGACGCGACGCACAGCGCTGGCAGACGCGACGCAGAGCGCTGGCAGACGCGGCGCAGAGCGCTGGCAGTCACGATAAAGAGCGCTGGCAGAGGTGACGCAGAGCGCCGGCAGACGCGACGCAGAGAGCGCTGGGACATTCTATTTCTGACCTCGCAGCCACATTTTTTTTGTTTCAAAAACAAAACGCAGCGAAAAATATCTCGACAACCATGGTAGGCCTCAGAGGTCGGGACTCAACCTCTGGTTCAGTTACAGTAACAAAATTAAACAAAAAAAAACTTCTTTAAAAGATGGCATTTCAGGTGAGACATGATCAAGCACTTTCACTTCACTGGTGCTCCCATCTATGTGTGTGGGACGGCACCTCTAATGAGTGTATCCACAAGGAGCAGCATCTAATTCGAGACACTGTACCTCAGCAGAGCTCGACAGCAACAAGATGCAGGGTGCCCTTTTCTCAATTTCCTTTACATTTTGGAGATCTTAAAACGGTTTCAGGTGGCAGCTTTTGGGTGTCACGTGAAAGGGGCAGCACTGTTTTTACCCTTGATTTCAGATTGCCTTCTGTTCTGAATTCACCAAGGGACTTGCTGATTTGCCAATGTTTACACCACTAGCCAATTACGGAGAATGCGGCTGCTGCATCTGTCAACAAACAAAGCTGCTGTTGCTTTGTTTTAGCAGCTTTGGTTTAATTTCCCCCCCTTCTCTTCATATGGCTCATCGCTCCACGTAATCAGCCTCCCATAACCTTCTGCATCCTCGGGCTGCAGTATTTGTTTTCAGTAAATACTTTGTTTGCCACCGCGAGCTGGAGTCAGATTAATAGCACGCATCATTTTACTTAAAGAAATGCTATAATTACACTGAAATTATTAGAGTGTTTGAATTGAATGTGTGGTTGGCAGAATATTATACAGTTGGCTTACGGAGAAAACGGAGTGTTAAACTCCCTTCACTGCCAAACAGAGGCCAGCACAGCGACGCGGTTATAAATATGCGGGCAGTGAAGAGGTTAAATGGGAGACCCTTCTCTCCCTCACACCCCAAAAGAAAAGTAGTTAAGGAAACAACACCTATGAGCGCCATAGGGGCACCCAGACACCCTTTCTTCTGATGGTCTTCTATGTATTCCTATTTCTACAGGATTGTAAGCAAGGGCTCCCTTTATTACATGTACGTCTCATCTTCACACTATTTAATCACAGCTCTATACGTTACATTATTTGAATGTTTAGCTTTTGAAGCGAGATCTACAAAAAAAATGACAATATCCCTTAACTGAATTAATTATGAATAAAAACCTCAGAAGTCAGGGTGGCCTGCATCTCACCCACCGAGCGGGGAACCCTGGGTTTGGATAATATTTGAAGATGAGCTGTACACTCCAAAGTGCACAAAGACAGGATGCTAAAAGTGGCACTCCAACTGGGTGCGCCTTTACATGCCACTACCCAGAATCCTTGTCTGCTCTATGGCGTGACAACTGGGACATGGGGCAGACATGCAGAAAAACTCATGGGCATTCTTTGTTTGCTGTGAAAAGTGCATAAAAAAGTATTAGTCTGTGTCTCTATATGAAGAAGTGGAATGGGCATCTTGTAGCCCTGTAAGAATATTGGTGCTCTGTATCATCAGGTCACTGCCTCATCTCACTACCCAACTCATGACAAGACTGTGTCTCTGTACCAAGCAGTGGCTGCTCCACTGGGTGCAGTTGAATGCTCCACGCTCTCATTATTTCTTATTAATGCTACTCCACATGGAAACCAACAAGCTAAAAACATAAGCCTCGTTAGGTAGCAATTATAATACTATAAAGAGCCATGTTGTATGCAGTGGTTAGAGCAGCAGTGCCACTTAGCAACTGCGAGAAGCGAGAGAGAGAAAACACTTAGCCATGTGTCACCTCCTTTGTGGTGGTACATGTTTGTTTCTGAATTGGAGGCATATATAGCTTTCAAATGTAAGTCACCATGTTCCGCGTGGGAGACTCTGTATTCTCGGTGGAGAGGTGAAGGAAAAGTGCTCCGGTTTAAATAAATTCAAAAGTGGTTAAAATGTAACCAAAACCACAAATATTCTCATACTTGTTCTGAGCATGAACTCTAAGCTTTCCAAGTGCAAAATAAAGACACCCAATGAATTCATTTACCGACAGGCTGCATTTTCTCTCTCGATCAGGGGTGGCCAACTTCAGTCCTCAAGACCCCTCCACAGGTCAGGTTTTCAGGATATCCTGATTCAGCAAAGGTGGCTCAATCAGTGGCTCAGTGGAAGACTGCTGAAGCAGGGATATCCTGAAAACCTGACCTGTAGGTAGCTCAAGGACTGGAGTTGGCTACCCCTGCTCTAGAGCCTGAAACTTACACAAATGTGTGTCTGCATAAGGCCTGGGACATGGTGCAGGGAGCGGCGCTGGGCAGCGCTGACGCTCATGCTCTCCTGCTCAAGCAGGAGATTTTTCTTGTCCCTGAATGAGCGTCAGCGAGCGCGCTTGTGTGCCGGGTGGGAAGCTTTCGGGAGGCGGGCCTGGAGGCGGATCGGGAGGCGGGGCTAGCGCGCCACGTCACGGCGCTGACGTCACGGACTGCCATTGGCTTCAGGCAGTCACGTGACCGGCCCTGTGCTTGCATGAGCGGCAAAATTTAAACTTGCCTGTCTCCTGCATTTCCACACGACTCCGCACGCCTGCGGAAGCGCCGTCTAAAGCCGCGCTGATAGGGATAATGTTTCGCCTCAGCGCGGCTCAGCGCGGTCTTTTTGACCATGTCCGAGGCCTTAGGCCGCGGGCATGGTCAGCGCTTAGCCGCTGACCCACGCTCACGCTTGTCAGTGAGCCCCTGCAGCCGCAATGAGAGCGGCTTTAGCAGGGGCTCGCGCACGCACCCGCAGGCGTGCGGAGACGTAGCAGACAATTTTTTTTCCGTTTCAGCGCTGAGGGGAGCGGAGGGACGGTCACGTGAGCGGTTCGCCCAATGAGGGCGAACCAGCTCTGTGACGTCACTGGCCCGCCCATAGACATGCCCCCGGACGGCGCACGTAGTAAGGCCAGGGAAAGCACACGCTTTCCCTCAGCCTCCGCGCGCCTCCACACGGGAGAAATGTCTATGGACTCAGCCTTAGAGAAACATTCTGCTATGAAACTTTAATCATCAGAAAAGTTTTTCTAGTTTTCGTAGGAGAAAATATTTTTGTCTGAATGCGAACGGTCCTCTAATAACTCCATTAATAACCAAAAGGGGCACAGGGCACACACATTCTGGGGAGATGCAGTATATTTTTGGAGCTCTGTTGTCCAAATTGGAAAAGCTTTGCCCAGTTGGAAATGTGCAGTCATACTCAGCACTATTTTATACTGCAGTTTGTTAGCAGTGATCTCGAGAGAAATGCACTTTTAAAGGTGCATCTCCTCCACATCATAAAAATATAGATATGTTTGTGTATCTATACACACAGAGACACATAAAACCAAAGGACGTACTGCACATTCATGCAGGGGGCCTGTGAAAATGTGATATTACTTTACAGAGAGAGACACTGACCAAGAAAGTTCTATAGGCTTGCAGATTGTTCTGTACCTTCCCAACACCTGCACAGATGCCACAGACTGACAATAAATTGAATTTTCAGAGTGAGCGGAGATATGCAGCATTGGTATTATATGAACGGGGTTCTGCCATATGTTACAATGGAGAACGCCCAAACATATTCATCTGTTTGTAAATTAATTTAGGGACTTTGAAGGCTGCCAGATTGGGAGAGCTGCAGAATTGAGCATCTCTGCTAATTCAAAGGACTCTTACACTGACAGTGAAAATGATACCTGCCCCCTGCAGATCGGCCAATAAGGAAGTCACTGATCGTTTTCCGATTTGCCTGTCTGACCCTGGTGAACTTACCCCTCGAATACGGATCCTCTGTTATGATGAACACGATTGGAGGCCCGGTGGCCCTCTGGTGCCGCTGCTGTTGCCGACACCCCTCCCCAGCACTGTTAAGGTTGGTACAATCCCACGTAGCCAACCAAAAAAATAATTTAAAAACCGACTTCCTTATACAAATGTAACCAGCTTACAACAAACATTTGGCTGCTTTTATTTCTCTAGACTAGGCACATATTCCTTTTCTTCTCAGCCCTTGAATGAGCAGTGTTTGTCAAGGGTTTCTAAAAAAAGATATGACCCCAAACAAAGTGACTATCCAGAGGAAACCAAAACCCTCCCAACTCTCAGCTCTCCATGTTTAGAACGGACTTAAAAAATATATATTTTAATATTTATAGGTGTCAGATTTTGGTTAAAAAAAAAAATAGAATAAAAAATAAAATAAATCAGCCACCCAGATTTAACAGATTAAACACGTCACGGTTGGTTTCCGGCATACCAAGTTGTCTGCTTAAACCTGCAGCTCCTCATCTGAACGTTCACCTTCGGCTGACATCCTCCTCCTTGAGCCACAGGAGGGCCGTCATTTCTATCCCAGGGTGCCAGGTACTCGGGCAAGGAGACAGGCGTTATAAAAGATATGCATTTCCAAATCACGGCTCTTTCCCGGAGGTATATTAATACGATTTCTGATTGCGGCCTACCTTGCGGCAGCGATCTCTGTTTAAATGACGTGGCTCTTGAATACTCTACCTTTCAATGACTGTTTCTGAGCAATTTGATGCTACAGATGCAAACAGAACCTGTGCTCTGCAGAGCGAAAACCAGTCACAGTTGTTTTGCTCAGCGAGTGGCCAGAAAAGTGCTGGTAAAGCTAGTGCCGTCTATCCCCCAGGCGTTCCTCTTTCATAAAATGGTTTGCTGGAATCAATGGCTCTGCTTTACACCAACAAGCCATGATCTCAGAATCTGATGATTTTCAACTCAGTTACCCTAAACTGGGTCATCTGCAAAAGCAAAAAGCCCCCTTGCTAACTTCAGTCAATAATCTTGAGGTCAGACCTGCTGTTGTGGGGTCAATGGTCAATTGGAACTGCTACTCGACCAAATACCTCTCACTTCAACGGGCACAGATCTTCCATACCTTTAATACATGGGTTACAAATGCACCCCAATATGTCAATACAACCTCCAGCCTGTACGGTTTGCTCTCAAATTCACACAACAAACAGAGAGGGAGAATAACGAGGACGTTACTATATTCCCCCAAAAAAACAAAATAACACAGTGAAGACCTGCGAGGAAGGAACAGCTCTCCTCTACCTGGATCATAAACCCTTTCAAAGACATATAAATTAAACAACCGAAGAAAAAAACGAAGAGCTCTGTCTCTTTTGGGCAAATAATACCCAGAATATAATCCAGTGGTTCGCAAACTGGGGGGGGGGCGCGAGACTTTATTGGGGGGGGGGCGGCGATTACAGAGGTTCCGCGCTAAGAGTGCAAGGCTTCGGTAAATCTACTCCCCAGCTTCTTGTCCATGCATCCCCATTGCAACGCGGCGTCAAATGATGGCAGTTAACATGGAGACGCCGCAGCATCATTCAACGCTTCGTTGAAGGTAAGGGGGAAAGCGATCGAGCAGAAGAGCAGGTGGGGCGGGGGGAGGGGCGCAGCGCAACACGTTTGCACACCCCTGATATAATCTACTCTATTTTTCAGCCATCTAATATTAGTGGGAGGAATTTAATAACTATGCATAAACCTAGGGGTGCGCAAACTTTCCCCCATGCCTGCTCTCCTCCCCTGCTCGCGCCCCCTCTTACCTTGTCTCCACCGTCAAATGACGCTGCAGGGTCATGCGACGGACGTCACGTGACCCTGCGGCGCCATTTGATGCCACATTGCCATAGCGACGCGCCGGAGACACGGTAAGAGAAGTTACAGAGGCCTCGCGTGGTCAGCCGACATTAAATTTAAATGCCTTGGGGAAGAACGTGGGGTCTCTGTAACCACCGTGCCCCCGCCCACAAAATCTCACACCCCCCCAGTGTGCGCACCCCTGCATTAACCGTTATAGACATATCAGTATAGTATAGACCTTCCTGTAACTATTGGAATATGAACTTTTACTTTTATTTGCTTCACTATGGGCAGAATCAGAATTTATACTAATTGGTTATTTTAATTGTGGGCGGCCTGTCTTTCATTATAAAGTGCCGCGAGTGTCTGCACACAGTGCATATCAAGGCTTCTGCTTTAGTTGTATATTCCCTTGTTCATTGGGTTAGATTGTTCTGATTCGCAATAGAAAACTACAAAATAGGAACACATTCTGTGAGCCAGGTTGTGACCGGAAAGCATCTTGAGGTTTATATACTTGATCATTTAAACTTTGTACAATATTTACATAGCATCTATATCAAAAAGATCCCAGATTTTCCTAGGTCACACACCAAATATTGGTACAATTTGTTCAGCAGATGACTGATTTTATAAAATGGTGATAATTGTTCACAAGCAATAAAGATCTATATTAAAAAAACATGTCACTAACTCCTTTCTGGCAGGCGATCCGATTCCCTCTACAATCTCCTCGGCTAATTTAGCCATCATCCACAAGGATGGTAGAGATCCATTGATGTGCGGGAATCATAGACCAATTTCCCTTCTCAACACGGATCTCAAGATCTACAGCAAGATCTTAGCAAACAGGCTCAACCCAATTCTCCCTCGACTTATTCACATTGATCAAGTAGGCTTTGTGTCAGGAAGGCAAGCCTCTGACAATACCCGCAAAATTGTGGATATCATTGACCATGTGAATCTCACTGGAACTAGGGCCATGATTGTAAGTCTCGACGCTGAAAAAGCATTTGATAGAATCAAATGGTCCTACCTAGATCAGACTTTGCTGAAATTTGACGTCAGTGGCCCATTCCTCCAAGGAGTCAGAGCCCTTTACCAAAACCCCACGGCATACATTAAGCTCCCAGGCGGATTATCAGATCCGATACAAATTAAAAACGGAACCAGACAGGGATGTCCATTATCCCCTTTATTATTTGCCCCTATCAATTGAACCTCTTGCGGCTAAAATTAGAGATGAAACAACTTTAAAAGGGGTTATGATTGCTGAAACAGAGTACAAAATCCCTCTGTTTGCCGAAGACGTAATACTGACCCTCACTAGCCCCCATATCTCCCTTCCCAACCTCCAAAAATTACTAGACCAATTCGGAACAATTTCAGACTACAAAGTCAATATGGATAAATCAGAAGCTCTCAACTTAACTCTCCCAGAGCTGACGTGGAAATTGCTACAGCATATTTATAAATATAAATGGAGTACAACCAATATTAAATATCTTGGGGTTAAAATCTCAAATTCATATAGGTCCCTATATCAGTACAATTCCCCCCCCTCCCCTATTCGACCAGATTAAAAAAGACCTTGAGTCTTGGAGCAAACTCCAAATCTCTTGGTTTGGAAGAATAGTTTCAATCAAAATGAACATCCTCCCGAGACTTCTTTATCTCTTCCAGACCCTCCCCATAGCCGTTCCCACTTACAGCTCTAAAGAACATCCAGTTCCACATTTTCCAATTCATCTGGAAAAACGGGAGACCAAGGGTCCCGAAGTCGGTAATGCTATCCCCCAAAACGAAGGGAGGGCTTGGGGTCCCTGATGTGATCAAGTATTACCAAGCGGCACAGCTGAGGCAGGCTGTAGCTTGGAATTACGACCCGGCCTCCTCATGCTGGCTTTCAATAGAATCCCATTACGCGGCCCCCCTCCCCGTGTACCTCTGGTCCCAGGGGGGCAAGGAGAAAAGCCCTAGGAAGTTTGACCTAGGATCAATGAGATGTACGTGGGACATATGGCTCAAAAATAAAGGGAAGTACGGTCTGTTAGCATCCCCCTCTCAACTCACCCCCATCTTTGGAAACCCAAATTTCCCGCCCGGGTGTTCGCAAAGACAACATCAGGCTGGTTGCAGATCTGCTGAAGAAGGGACAGCCCTTCACCTTCCAGGAGCTCCGGGATAAACATCAGACCCAGGATCTCCATTTATTTAAATACCTGCAAATTAGACACTTTCTCTTTTCGATCTCCCAAAATGCCAAATTCCCCACACGAAACAAATTCGAATCCCTCTATATCAAGGGCAGCTACCAGAAGGGGTTGATCTCCGAGATCTACAGGGGGTTAGAGCTGACAGCGGATCCCCAACCCATAAATATATGCAAAAGTGGTCCGCGGACTTAAACCTGACAATTGACACAGATGACTGGAAGGATGTTTGGGAATCGGCAACTAAAACCTCTATTTGTACAGTCACCAAAGAAAATATATATAAAATTCTATTCCAGTGGTACCTGACCCCGACTAGGCTGAGCCCGATCTTCCCTGGCACACCGGACCTGTGCTGGACGGGATGTGGTCAAAATGGGGACATGGCCCACATTTGGTGGTCATGTCCAGAGATTCAGAGATATTGGTCCATGATTCAAAAATGAATACATGAGACCACGGGACTAAAGATCCCCTTAGACCCTCTGACCTTCGTGCTCGGTAAATCTATTGAAAACATCCCCACGTCAATGGGCAGACTGATCTCCTCGATCGTCACTGCCGCCAGATGCTCAGCCGCAGCGGCTTGGAAGCAAATAAAAGCCCCAACTAGAGGCACAGTAGTTAAAAGGATCAACACAGTTTTGACCATGGAAAGACTGACAGCGATGCTCCATAAAAAATTGCTGCAGTTCCAAAAAAACTTGGGAACCGTGGCTGGAGCACTGACCCCCGGGGCTGGCTTAGGCCTAAGCCATAAGAGCCCCCCCCCCCCCCGTTTTCTCTATCTGTTAAAATGTTAATTAGAAACTCTGTCCTAATTTCGGTCATGTGCACATGACAACCCTGTATCCTCGCTTATATATTTCCAATAAAATAAAGAGTGAAAAAAAAAAAAAAAAAAACATGTCACTGTTACTAGTACACTTTAGTCCTTGGAGGGACTGACCCTTTAATTCCAGCCTGAGAGAACTTATCTTTACACACCTTTCCCTTGATTCTCTCTCCCTTGTTTACTGAAACTGCTGGAAGTGGATAATTACCCGGAGTTAGCAGAATCACATCATACTGAACAGAGCAAACTGGTTTGGAACGATTAAGCAATTCTTCCGCAGCTCTGAAATAACCTTAAGTGACTTGTCTTGCACCTGATCCCAAGCTACAGATAAAGCAGAATGTTGTGTAAGGAGCATTAGCAGATACCGTAAACACAGTGCAGTATTCTGGGCTGAAAAAGAGGCAGTTTACAAAAGAGCACAATCAAAATAATGTGGCACAGACACTATCTCTAATGGTCAGAACAGAACACAGATCGAATGGCATATCCTCTGAAAGGAGCTCCATGTGCTAAAGCAGGGGTGCTCAACTCCAGTCCTCAAGCCCCCCCCCCCCCCCAACAGGTCAGGTTTTCAAGATATCCCAGCTTCAGCTGAAGCAGGGACTTATTGAGCTACCTGTGCTGAAGGTGGGATATCCCAAAAACCTGACCTGTTGGGAGGGCTAGAAAACTGGAGTTGAGAACCCCTGTGCTAAAGAAACAACTGGGTGATTAACCAAGAACTACAGATTAGATCCTACCCGTTACAGCAGGGGTGACAAACCCAGTCCTCAAGGGCCCCCAATATTCCAGGTTTTATGGATATCCCTGCTTCAGCACAGGTAGCTCAATCAGTCGCTGCGCCACCTGTGCCGAAGCAGGGATATCCATAATCTGGCCAGTTGGTGGCCCTTGAGGACCGAGTTTGACACCCCTGTGTTACCGGTTGTGCTCTATTCTATGACCCAGTCTGTAAACCTCAAAACAATTAGAGGGGCTCTCCACTAATTCCCTAACCAGTGGGTAAATCATGCTTCATTCAGGCTGAGGGCCAAAAACTTATTTCTGGTCCAATTTTGGCCAAACTTGCACACAGCGGCGTTGGCAAGTGTAAGTAACTGGGCCCCCCTTTTAGATTTGGGGCATTTCAAGCTGGATAGCAATGAGCTCAGGGTCTCTGGGAATCTAGTGGGAGTCCAAGGGAGGAGGAGGTGGGCGATCCGTATGTAATAAGACCATTGGGTCCTTACTGACAACGTCAGGAGCAGAGTACAAGATTATACAGGCGCCTTCAAACTGCGAGAAAAAGAGAGAGTGACATCTTTCATTATTTGTGCTTCTTCCCATTAGGGTTTTGTGACTAAACTTGAAAAGAGACTCATCCCATTTTATGATCAAGCCACCACTACAAATTATAGAGAGCATGTTAGAAAGGCGAGTGCTTTCCCTTCACTGGAGTACATGCCGATACGTGGCTGCACCTTTAAGTTGTCCTACTTAAGCTCACACTAAGCACTTGCACATCTTGGCCTGCTGGAAAGTGTATTCTTTCCAGCTTAATTAGACGCCAGCTCTGAGGAGATTAGGATATATTATATCGACATCGCTGAGCTTCAGTTGCATTAGTCATTTTTAAGCCTCCCGTGTTCGGTTCTGTATGGCGGTTGTAAATATTTTGTAAATGGTTTCTAAATAACACGATGTACAAACGAGCCGGGTCGCACATAAAACTCAGAGCAGTGAAGTCGGACACGCACATGCAGAACATGAAGTCAGTTTCTGAACTCAAACGCACAGGGGAGGAACCCGCTCTGCCTCCCCCTGCTCTGCCTCCCCCCGCTCTGCCACCCCCCGCTCTGCCTCCCACTGAAGATAAATGTGCTGATACTTTGCATCTCCGCAAACGGCCGCTGCACTTTTTTTTTTTTTGCAAGCGGATTCAGTTTCACAATGTAAATTGTACTGATTCCGATTACCGTCACCTATTGATCTCTTGATGTAGCGGTCCCAATGAACCCGGAATGCACCCACCCTAAATAACACTTCAAAACATTTTCTGCCATGGACACACGGAAGCTAAACCAGGGAGGTGCAACGGTGGTCCTCAAAGGTCACCAACAGGTCAGGTTTTCAGGGTATCCCAGCATCAGCACATGAGGCGCAATCAGGGGCTCAGTGGAAGACTCTTCGACTGAGCCCCTGATTGAGCCACCTGTGCTGAAGCAGGGTCCAATTGACTCAGTATAAATCTGCAATAAACCTGTCTTTCTTTATATGACCTGCTGCATCAGTTTACCGATCGTTACATTTATTAACGTTTCTATAAAACGTGTTAGAAACTGAAATACCTTGTTGCTGCTATATATTGCATGTGCAGTGTTCTCGCAATAAGAGCGTGTATATGTCATTGTCATTTCCTTTGTTTATCTATTAACGAATACGTGCAAAATCCTTCAGACAATACGCAAAAATCCCATCACCACTTGTGTTCCTGTGGGGGGGGCGGGGGGGGGGGAGGGGAAAAAGTCAGGATCAGCGTGAGATGCCTTCACCGGACACAGAGGTGAGGAACAGGGATTTAAACAGCAACCGTGTGTCAGATTAGAAGACTAGCAGCAGAGAGCCACACTGCCCTATATTCCTGCAGCAACAGCAGCACTAAACAATATCCTGCTAATTCATTTAAAGCTGCGATGCTGAATACTCGCGTGGTTACACCCCATTTATTTATTTGATAGGTTAGGAATCAGGGGGTCGCTCACAGCAGAACTGCACTATTTCTAGCTCTCGGGACCCCCCGTTTCCGGAGAGACTTGCCAAATGTCAGACCAATAAGAAGCCGCAACATCATCGGTTGTGGCTTCCTGTTGGATGGCCATTTAACTACCGTTTAAAACCCAGGAAGGAATACTGGTAACTTCACCTGTAAGTATCTCAAGAAACTGGTGTTTCACCGGGAGCTTAAAACAGCACGGTACAACTCAGGAGGACCCCTCCCCCCGTTTCCAATCCTTAGTTACTGGGGGGGAAGAATTGCTGCTTTAAGTCAAAACTGTTGCATCTTACGTTCATTTGTGCCCGATCTCATCTTTCAGAAACTAAAAGGCATTTAATTAATTGCAGTGATCACAGCTCTCCGCAGCCCAAAGGGTATCATTACATCCCTTCGGGAAACTGCTACGGCCCGTCCGGTCAGTCGTGCTGCAACAAGGGATGAAGCACCGTGCCAGTAACGCACACCCTGGCTTGCTTGCGTGTCTCAGATGCAACTACTCACATCTCTCCTTGGGAAAGTGCTGAGCAGTTTGAACTCCTCACAGGGAAATCCCTTGGATGCTACAAAGTCGAAGACGACCTGCAGCGTGTTGGAGGCCAGGAAACGTCTCTCGAGGAACTTTCCGCTGGGTGTTCGGATGCGTAGCTTGCTCTGCTGCTGCTCGCTCTGCTCCTCCTGCGGCTCTGGGGGCAGCGACTGCTCCAGAGACAGCCGGATAGCCTGAGGATCAGACACAGAGGGGGGTTAGAGCGCCATTCCCACTTAGCTCATAACAAAACTTTGTAAACAAGTTAGCAATATAACCGTCCTCCTCGACCAAATGTAACCCTCCTTAACCCCCTTCAGAACCAAAGGGGGCAGCAACAAACCTCTAGCACTGAAGTGGATAAATGGGGTTTGCCATGATTAAAAGGAGATTCTGTGTCACACCAAGGTTAATTTCACCAATCGGCTCCTAGGTAACAACATTGCTGCTGCGGCCATATGTTCTTCCCAGCAATACCGGGATATAAAGGCCAGATATCTGCTGGGAACCGTCACAGAAAGGGGCCAAGCGGGGGTAAGTGCTTAAAGAACATTTATGAAAATGAATCCTGGAAAACATTATTATTATTTTTTTAAATAACCAGTAAGCCTGGATTTACTGCCCTTACCTCTTCCTTGTACTTTTCTAGTTGGCCAGTTTCCGACACATGTAAAAATACCTATATTTTAGATATGTTTAGGCTTTTCTCCCATTTTATCCATATCACGGATATCAATCCACATTGGTCCCACGTGTGGACTAAACCTGCACAAAAAGGATTACAAGCAGATACCTCTGCAGTTTTACAGGTGAGAACCAGTGAAGAAGTATGAAAAGGCTGGTGAGACGTTTACAGCAACACAAAAAGCCTTTTAGTACCTGCTGAGAAAACATGACTTTTCCTGTACTCCCTTTGATTTTGGGACAGGTGTTACAATGATTCTCAGACAATCAACGCTGTCACCTCCGACACCTGATGACCGGCTGACAGATCTGTTTATTTCCCACTGCTTAATGACAGCTTGCTAAGCAACTAATTAAAATAAATCCTTCCTTTACAAATCCCAATTAGATCAGATATTACTGCCCGAGAGGGCAGCTGATTTAATTGTCCGGACAAAGAGGTTAACGAGGCTACTGAATGGGAGAGTAATTGCTGCACCAATAAAAGCTGATTGTGGTCAGATCTCAGCTCTTCGTCCTTTGATGATGAAGAGGTGAGATGGGAAATATTACCTAAAGCCAAAGCTTCCTTCTCTTCCCAGCCTGAGGTGCAGGCTTCCCGGGCAATGCAGGGGTTAGTATTTGTATGACCATGATAAGAGTAAATGAGTACTTCAGTATTAGGCGATACATTTTTTTTATTGGGACTAACAATGGATATTACAAGACAAACTTTTCAAGAGCTCTCTCTCAATATCAATTGTTAACCCAAATAAAAATAGGTATCACCTAATACCAGTGGCGCAGCTAGACATGCGCGGGCCCCCGGGCACATTTTTTTACAGAGCCCCTTTATGAGTGAACATATTCCGTATATTCAGGAGTTTCAAAGGACCACCTCCCCCCCCCACCCCAGTGTGTTGACTGCCCTGCGAACCCCCCCCCCTGCTGTTGCACCTCCTCATTCTGCTCTATTCACCCCTCTCTCCTCATGTATTTCTCTCCCCCCTCACTACACCTTTTTGCTCTCGCACTCTTTCCCACTGGTGTACAGTATACTGCACAGTATCTTCTTCTTTTAATACAGGTAACTATAGACAATTGTGTAAAGCATGACACAGACTATTTTAAAAATGCTCTAATAAAAAGATTGTTATCACGTGTTACCTCAATTGCTTGCACTGAGGCATACAGCAGACTGAGGCACTGAATCACAAACAGCACACGGACAGACACTGAAGCACATACAGCACACTGACAGAGCAAACTGTAATGACACTTTTACACACAAAGCACACTGACAGACTGAAACACACACACAAACACACAGTTGCCAGGTGGCTTGTCCAAAAATACTGGACACAATGGTGAAAGGTGCGACGCGCGCGAGAATCGTTGGTGGGGAAGAATGTTATTTATAAATGACCTGACTGTTACGTCATTTTTTCTAAATTTCACTCCAAGTATTCACCAATTGGCACCAATTTATACACATACATGTCAGTCATCCTCCCCCCCCCCCCCCCCACATACATACATGTATTGTCTCTCATTTTTTGTATTGTATTATCTCTCATTTTTTACCGAACAGAGTAAACAAATACCGGGCTTTCCGGTTCAATACCGGACACCTGACAACCCTACACACACACACATGCACAACAAACTGACACACAAACAACCAATTGACACACAAACAACCAACTGACACACAAACACACACAGCAAACTGACACACAAACCTTCCCACAGCAGCACATGGTAAATCCTCCCCCTGATGTCACGGAGAGCAGGGGCCTGCAGAGCTCTGCAGCTCTCTGCCTCAGTTCCGCCCCCAACCTCTGCTGCCTGCTCTCTGCAACCCCCCAACCTCTCACCGCTCCCAATCCAGTCAGCAAGTTGCTGTTAAGGAGCCCGGAGGGGGAAGGGGGCCCTGACTTCTGTGGTCGTGGGCTAGACTGCTGGGCCAAATGTCTCGGCTCTTCCGTCGGCGACCCTGAGCGGGCCACCCCAAGAGCACGGGCTATAGCCACGCCCCTGCCTAATACTGAAGTACTCATTTACTCTGCACTATCGCAACTGAACTAACATGGCTATTTCTACTTCATTTATGACCATGTCAGATGGTTTAGCTGTCCAAACCTTACCCCAACACTGCAACTATACAACGCCCAACAACGGAGGCCACAGAAACATCACATATGTGCTGCTTTCACTGGCGACACGGCCCATCTACACCTAGACTCCTCAATTAAATATTTGAGGGAACAAGTAGAAAAGACTTCCCAGCTGCGGCGATAATAAGGGAAATACAGTAGGGAAATGGAATAAACATTGGCGATCAACTAAGCAATAAAGATAGTCATCGGTTGGGGGGTGGGAGGTGAGCGATAAATACTGGGGTGGGGGTTATGGTGCAGACTGGGGAGGGACATGATCCTCATGAGTCAATCTGTATTCTGGATTCTAGTCTAGAATAAGTGATTCCTAGTGATTTCTATGTTACCAGGTCTCCCTCACGGCATGTATTTAGTGTATTTAGTTCACATACAGATTTCCTTCTCCTCATTGTTTTATAAGCACCTGTTTCTTTCTCCCTGTTTTGACATTTTCCTGCCGGCTGCAATAACAGATGCTACTTTATTTACTGCACCCGCTCAATTATATTGGAGAAGGATAAACAGTAGCTCATTAGAGCCCTGTTCTTTGTGTGAAGAATACCTATTTCCCCAATGTAACCAGTCCCCAATGGCGCTGTCACAGAATGGAGAATCACAATGGCTATACTAAGGCAATGGACCAACTTGGAAAACAATTATAAGACGCACAGTGTTTAGAACTCCTGCATCTGAACAACCAACTCACTGGCCGACCAACAGGGAGGAGGTGGCTTTCTCTGTGAATAGATCAATAGACACATTTCAAATATATGGAGCGAACAAAAAGCCCCCTATGTAAGCAAACACAGCTCTACAACAATAGATTACGGGTAATCCCTTTACTTCAACTGGAGCATTCTTTAATAAACAGCATTGTTAAAAAATCTCTTTTGTTTTGCAAAGCAAATATCTTTTTTATTATTTCCGTCGCTGCACACTGTATTAAAAAGAAGAGAGGTCTGACTGTGCTATGAAATGGAGACTGGGTTTCTTCTTTTATGAAGGAAAACATAGTTTCCAAACAGCCATTGTGCGGTCGTTTCAATAATCAAAGGTAGGGTAACAGAATAAATGCAGGTTCAGAGAATACCTGTTTGTTTTACTGGGAACTATTGCTTTAGATCGGGGGAAAAAAGAAAATACATCAACACAATGCAGATGGTCAAAGCAGCTTCCCAGCAGTGTGTGTATAATTGTAAGGGAGATTTATACACATCATACTTTGCAATTATTTTGTACTTTGTTATTCCCTAATAATTCAGAACAATACGATCCCATTTGGTCTCATGTTACAGTCGCTTTTTTTTTTTTTTTTTTTTTTTTTTTTTTTTTTTTTTAGGAAGCTGGCCATATTTCTGAGAATAAAACAGATGTCAATCTTCTGGAAACTTTAAATTATCTAGATTTGTATCTGAAGAGGAGACGTACCTATTGCTCAAAAGTACTTGTATATAATTACTACAACGTTGTTAAAAAAAATATATACAGTATATATATATATATATTTTTTTTTTGAATCCGGTTACATATTACTTCACTAGAACTGCCAGATATTTTGCACGTTTCAGAAGCCAAGGTCCGATCAGAAAATGATAGAAGAGACATCACCACTTGAAGTCTACACTCGCCCTGTACGCAGAACGGTACATATCTGAAATGCTGATGCATATTTCTCCTTCCTGTAGCCCAACTCATTACCTGTCCATAGATAACACCAGCTAAAGGACTCTACCTCTCTCTCGTCCTCCTGTTCCTTCCGTATCTGGTCTAATCGGTATTGTTCGGCCACTTCTCTTTCCTGAGCTTCTCGCTGCGGGGAAAAAAGGAGAAAGAAAACCGCACGTGAATTTAGTGGTCTCCCTCTGCTGTCTGAATTTCGCCGTACTTTAATTCACTGGGACGTTGCGTGTTTATACAAGGATAGATCCTTGTTCCAATCTGGGGGACCTTATACATACCTTTGCTCTGTCAGCTTCTAGAGACAGGCGATATGCCTCATCTTGCTCTCGCTTCACATTTTCTCTCGCTTCTCGTTCATCCTTAAAATAAAGAACAATTGTATAAAACATGGGCCATCAAATGAAGACCTCATGTCCAGAAACATGGACACTATTACTAGTCTCCTATTTGTAGGCGGCACTACTGCTATCAACCAACATTTAGTTACCACCGTATTTAAAAAGCATTTACTACAAATACATACATCGCTTCACGTCTGCAATGCTTTGTTTATGGTTCAACATGAAAGCTCAGCAGATGTTCCTTTAAATCTAGGCATGTGTTTGGTAGAACGGGCAGGCACCGGCTGTACGCAGAATAGATCATGGACAGTTTTCCATGTGTTAGTATACACCTGCACTGCCTCTACGAGCAGATTTATTTATTAATAAAAATGTTTTACCAGGAAGTAATACATTGAGGGTTACCTCTCGTTTTCTGTCCTGGGCACAGAGTTAATAGATTCTTATCGACCCTAAGTCTAGACAATGTGGTGGATTCCTAAACACATCACATTCACACAATACAAACTTGCAGCCACAACACCCTGCAAACAACATATTAACATCCAAGGCCCCATGACAAAGTAGCTATCTGGACCAAAGTGCAAGTTGCAGCCCAAAGCCTCTCTGGGCTGAGAAATAGAAGATGTGTGCCTTTTCTGGACCTTAACAACTGTGCAGCCATATTCAGATCAGCACCACAAAACATTTTTTCCCCTTTAATACAGACACAGCTTCTTCTATTAAGCACAAGGCTGCCCTCTTTACACCTTCCTCAAATATTATGCACTATTGTGTCATTTCTAATGCTAGCAATTTTGGGCTCCACATACTGGTGCAGTTGTCACCGCCTGATCGTGCCCCACTGTTCGCTCTAACTCACTGCTCGCTGGGAGGTGACAGTAGCAAAAGTCCTGTGGATTTTCCATTTAATTAAACGTGGAAGTCGTGGTTTCACTGTGTGACAGCGGAACTGCTACACGGCCCTCGCTGCAGGGCCCGGCTCCAAACCCCTGGAATTAATTTGATAAGACGGAGCGTAATGATTGAAACAGAGCGAGACATATACACTGTATTTTCTCAGATGGGTTTCAGTTTTTCTTCAACAATTCAAGCCTAGTTTAATGAGTTCCTGTGAATATGTATCTAAAAAAAATAATACACAGCTTGCAGGGGGGAAAGGAAAAAACCCGATACAACAAATAAAAATGCAAAGGATTGTATAAAATCAGCGCCATTTTATCTCAAAGTATAACCTGAAGGTCCAGATTTATACTTTGTCTCCACCCCTCTGCCGTCTCCCCTATGTTTAAGATATTCTCTCTCCGCAGTGGGAAATCTGTGCGTGCGTGCAAGGCCGAGCAGGAACCGCGAGTTCTGGCACTTATATTAACAGTGGGAATAGAGTACCGCCAGTTCCATATTGGCCTCAGGAGGGTCACTCATGGAGTAACTTTAGAGGGCAGACAGTATGTCTTGCCCCACCAGTTTTAGTTATTGGTGACTGTGCACTCCAAAACAATCTATATACAGGCATACCCCGCTTTAAGTACACTCACTTTAAGTACACTCGCGAGTAAGTACATATCGCCCAATAGCCAAACGGCAGCTCACGCATGCGCCTGTCATCATTTCCTGAACAGCAATACTGTCTCCCTACCTGTACCGAAGCTGTGTGCAAGCGGGGAGACTATAGAGCCTGTTACACATGCGTTATTTACATCAGTTATGCACGTATATAACGATTGCAGTACAGTACAGGCATCGATAAGTGGGAAAAGGTAGTGCTTCACTTTAAGTACATTTTCGCTTTACATACATGCTCCGGTCCCATTGCGTACGTTAATGCGGGGTATGCCTGTACTGTATAAATACTGTATTGCAAAGTAACCATTTGGATCAACTACTCATCCCTGCACTGCTACTACGACACTAAAGAGCATTGCTGGGGCCTGATCGGTCGGCTGGAGGAGACACATCCACACCCCTCACC
Source organism: Ascaphus truei (assembly GCA_036426205.1). Taxonomy (NCBI): domain Eukaryota; kingdom Metazoa; phylum Chordata; class Amphibia; order Anura; family Ascaphidae; genus Ascaphus; species Ascaphus truei. The sequence goes on from CM071576.1 coordinate 24,344,476, forward strand.
CTGCTGTTTCCTAAACTCCTTAGTCCCACCCCCAGTATCCTGACACCTCCTCCTGATTGGCTGCATTACCCAGCAGTAGCCAATCAGAATCGTCGCAGCTGCCCAGCACTCTAACAACTGCCCTACTCTCTCCCTGCTCAGGCAACTCCCATGGCCCCCAAGCCGGTCAGGTCACTATGTCCAGAGAGGTAATACCGGACACATACATGCCTAGTATTACCTCTAATTTTTTACTGGACAGAGTGTCCAAATACAAGAAAGTCCAGTTCAATACTGGACACCTGCCAACCGTAGCTGAAGGACATGCCACTTGGACACGGGCTGAGTTTGAGCCACAGAGGTCAAATATGGATGTCGATCCACATACACAACCAAATGATGCAGCCCATCACATGGTTTTTCGTCCTTGCGCAGAAGAAGGAACTTGCTGAAATGAAATGCATCTCTTCGCAACAACAGGAGACATTTGCAAAGCAGAGTCTGGGGCAGCTGGAATGTGCAGAACAAGTCAGTCCTTTTTCCCTACGCTGGATCTAGGGCTAATTACCTAGAAGTGGTACCCAACAAAATGTACTGTATAATAAAGGCCCACTGACACCAGCAAATAATCAAACGCTTCATAAATTCTTGGCTGGGGGAGCTTCTTGCCCTCCAAACTTTGTGTAATATTCGTCATGACACCCCATGCATTTGGCCATAAAGATTTGCCATTATCTTGCATTACAAGTCGAGAATAAGTTATCTCAATGGCACATGGATCCCAATCGGAAGCGGTGGGTGGAATTCGAGAGCGAGGTGTGTTCTCCAGTCGAATTATATAATCTAATCTGCACCCAAAAATCTATACTTAAATCCTTCAAGGAGCCGCTCTCCACAATGGCCAACTCATTGAAGGTATTGGAAGCTACTAAATTCAGGTGTAGGCTAACCTCTAGGAATACGCTGATGACCCCATTATTTAATAACACGAACTTTGCTCCAGGACTGAACAATAGAGACTTTATGATCTGGAAACAAAAGGGAATTCTTATGTTTAATGATTTGGAGGCACAGAAAAATATTAAATCCTTTGATCAAACTAAGGCAGAAAAAGAAATTCCCCAATCTGAATTCTTTAGTTACCTCCAAATAAGAGCATTTTATACAAAAGCAGCACCCTTCTCCCCATTAACACATTTTGAACTCTGTTTATTGGGAACAGACACCAGTGGACTTACTTCTGAAATGTACAAAGAGATGGTCTGTTCGGGACAAGAGTACTCTCGGCCTCTACAATACATTGCTCAATGGGAGGAAGACCTAGGGGAAACCCTAGAATTTGCAAGGGGGGCGCAGGCTGTTACAGAGGCCCCACGCTCTTCCCCCAGGCATTTAATTTAATGCTGGGGGAGGCATGAGGCCTCTGTAACCTCACTTACCAACTGGCAGCCGGGTCTTCGTCAATGCGTCGCCATGGCAACGCACGTCAAATGACGCGGTAGGGTCACGTGACATGATCCCGCAACGTCATTTGAAGCCGTGCCTTCGGGGGAGGGGGGCCCGAACGCTGCGGCTCCCAGGAAGGGGGCCGCAGCTGAAAAAGTTTGCGCAGCGCTGGTCTATAGGATTCATCCCCTACCTCCCCCCCCTTCTTCCCTTCCCCATTCTTCCCTCACACTCTCAAGTTTTTCTTTACACGTGCACGTTGAATGGAACGCTACGTTCCATATTTATTGTAGATGCGATGCACTGGATGTCGGTAAGTGATTTGTACCGTATGATTAATTCATTGTAGTTTGAAAATAAAAATGTAAGTTAAAAAAAAAAAACAAGTCAAGAATAAGACCAAAAATGGCAGAATCTCTAACTATCCATAATAATATGAACCCTTTAACACAAAACAAACAAGAAACAGAACTTTTCTCCCGAGATCGCTGGCTTTTACTAAACTTGCCAATGGAATCTCCCGAGGAAATAATAGATCTCTTCAAATCTGAAAAAAATAAAGCCTGGGTTTAAAATATCTCTTCCAGCATAATTCTCCAAAATGTTTTCCTTAACAGAGGTACTAGAATACCAGCAAATTGGCAAAAGGTATGAGATCAAGACATTTCCGCCTTATCGTTTGGATTTGCCGGAATGACATTGCCTCTCTCGCATGGTCTGGACATGTGAGGAAGGCCATTAGAATACAGCGAGCTGCACATCCGAGGGGAAAGGGCTCTTTCCTTATGGAAATGCCCTTCAAACAGATACTAGGATGAGGCCCTATTTCTCCCTTTCGTATAGATCAGGGCAACTACAGTCCTCAAGGGCTACAAGCAGGTTTTCAGGATATCCCTCTTTCAGCACAGGTGGCTCAATCAGTCAAAGACAGAGCCACCTGTGCTGAAGCAGGGATATCTTGAAAACCTCCTTGTAGCCCTTAAGGACTGGAGTTGGTCACTCCTTGTATAGATGTTCATATCAATGTTGTATGTGATGCCCGCTAAATATACAAACCCCTAGGACAACAACACGGCTTTGCTAAAACGAAGGGATTTATGCTTTTAAGCAAATAAACATTAAACACATTTATTTTGAAATAATTTCGGAAGCTTGCAGCGGGTCAGAGATTAGTGTCCTTATCCCTACATTTTCTCTCCGTCATCCTTCATTGCCTAGTTGGGAGTTTTGCAGGTAGGTGGTGTGAATTAATCCGATTAAACCTTATCACTGGTGTTACAGGAGAGACCAACTGATAAGGAAAATCCCTGCCACATTAACCGCTGTAGTGACACGGTGGTAATGTGACTGCCTTTGAAGTGGGTGAAGCAGGCTAAAATTCCAGTTTCAGTCCCTCGTGGCCATGCACAAGTCTCTTTCTGTCTCTGCGCCAAAATTAAATTGGAAGCTCATTGGGGCAGGGATTAATTGTATTGTGCCTGCAAAATTCTATGTACGGTGCTGAGTGCACGGTCAGTGCTATGTGAGGAAAGCCAATATTAATATTATACATCATTGTGGAAACCTTTGATCTGTTCGGTTGCTACATTTCAGTGACCTAACAGCAGCACTGACAGCTCAAGATTAGAAAGTGTCCCATAGTAACCCAACGACCTTCACAATGAAGACGTTGAAACATCGGGGATCCGTTCACATTGCGTGCATCTTCCCAGCTGTTGGTGCTCAGAGGCAGGTTGTTACAGATTGACACTTTGCTGAATCTCCTGTCCCCTTTCCCGCAGCCCTTCTAGTTTTACCTGCTGGTCTGGCGGTGAAAGCGAGGAGATGGTGAGACCCGTGATAATTACCCGGATCTGGAAGGTGGGGGGGTGGGGGGGGGCTCAGCTTGATGGTATCTGAAAAGGCGCCCTCCCTGTGGTGGTGTTGAGAAGTAGCAGTCCTGACCCTCTGTGTGTGAAGGAGTGCGCAGGCAGAAAACATGGCACTTAAATGAGTTAAATAAATGAGATATGCCCAAAGGATTAACCCTTTATCTACCACAACTATGTTTTACAACATAACATTTTTGTAGTTACAACACATCAGCATCCTGGTTATCCGTAGATCATGTGGTGTACCAGGTGAAGACTTTGATCTAACGAGCTCAAATACTCAAAATCTTATTGGTCCAATAGCATGCAAATATCTTTGCTATAAATCAAAAGCAATGAGTATTATGCACCCTGACCATTTAATAATTATCTTTACTGGATCAGAGCAACGGCCGGCAATGCCTGGACCTAGATATATTTGGAATCTTTTTAAGTATCCAAAGGAAAGTAAAATAGTTTAAGTGCTACAGGGTTTATAATGACACATTCTCACATCACAACCTTGATCTTCTGGTGTGAAAGTTTCCCACAGGTCCCCTAGGTATTCTGGGCTATATGTGAGCAATGCAATGCTGTGAAAGTAAATATGCAAGAGAACCTACAGTATGTGACTCAGCCACGTACAGCTGGTCAAGTCTATATACTGTATTTAGAAATATATATCTATGTTCTTCAGTATTAGTTGAGAAATTGTTAGTCCAAATAAAAAAAGGTATCACCTAATACTGAAGAACTCATTTATTCTGCACTATCGCAACTGGACTAACACGGCTATTTCCGTTATATATGTGTATATATATATATATATATATATATATATATGTAAATACAACTGTATGCTCATCTGCATGTCTTAGGCAGGTCTGCAACCCCGTCTTTCCCCATTATCACCCAGCACACAGCACTTCCACTGCAGCAAGGGATTCTGGGAAATGACATGCAAATGAGCAAATATTTGCTTTGCTGTGGAGGGTTTTTGTCACTTTTTTTACTCACCATAACTTAACTCAGTATTATGGTTGGCCTAAACCTTTAGCTTCTTTGCATACCCAGTCAATCAACCCCACACTGATGAGACCCAATAAGGTCGAAACAGCTGTCTGTGGGTGGTTTTCTGGGTATGCACCTTAACCCTGGCTGTGCTCAAAGCTGTGACCATGCAGCAAGCTTAAGCCTATAGGGAACCATGTTAAAAATGGTTTTTGAAGCAAAAAGTGGCACTGTGTGCTCATTTGCATGTCATTTCCCAGAATCCCTTGCTGTAGTGGAAGTGCTGTGTGCTGGGTGATAATGGGGAAAGGCGGGGTTGCAGACCTGTCTAAGACATGCAGATGAGCATACAGTTGTATTTACATTTGCATATTTGCTTTGCTGTGGAGGGTTTTTGTCACTTTCTTTACTCACCATAACTTAACTCAGTATTATATATATATATATATATATATATAATATATTATATATATATATACACACACACCCACACACATACAGGCAGTCCTCGTCTTACAACGCTTCGCTTTACAACGAGTGGCTTAACCAACGCTATGCAATGCATGCCTATATTCATTTTACAACGCCAAATGGCTTATCCAACGCTCTTACGACGCTTTGCAACGTTGTGTATGTGTGTATATATATACTATTCACATAACAACGTTGCAAAGTGTCGTAAGAGCGTATATATATAATATTATACTATATAATATTATATTATACTATATAATATATTATTTATTATGTTATATACATAATACAGTACAGTATATACACTATATAATTTATGTGTGTGCTGCATATCTTTTTGCCTTCATAATATATTTGGTGTATTTTAGTGTTAAAAATGCCTTCAGGAACGGAACCTTTCATTTAAACATTGTTCCTATGGGAAAACGTGTTTCACTTACAACGTTTCGCTTCAACGCCATTTTGTGTAACGCATTGTGTCGGACCTAGAGGACTGCCTGTATATATATATATATATATAATATAATATAATATATATATATATATAATATATATATATTATATATACACCCACACACACACACACACACACACACACACACACACACACACACACACACACACAAAACACCCACCCACACCCATCAATCAATATTAGATTGCTTATCAACCTATTGATGATTGTGATGTAACTGTTGTATTTCCAGTATATAATACAGTTTATATCGCTTACACATTGCAAATCTTAAGTGTTTTTATTCTGTCCAAATGATAAAATTAATATACAATGAGGTATGTATATGTGTTTCAAGATTAAAAATAAAGATATGTTAAAAGGGTTGGTGTTCATATATGTACACACACAAAATAAATAAACATATAACACACACAGAGAAATGTGTGTGTGTTTCACACAGTGCGGCAGTCGGGCTACAATACAATTTACTTCTTACAAATGGCATAGCTATAATAATAATGGCAATAAATATAATAACGTATTTTATACAGCTCTTTTTATCCTTAGAGCACAAAGTGCTTTACACTGTAATGAATACATCTCCCCAGTTATTACTGCTGCACATTTTATTTACCTCTGAAAGATGAAAGGCTTAGTAGTCTCCCTAGGATCTGAATCTGTGACCTTCTGACTGTTAAGATGTTATGGGAACGTCACCCACCTGTCTGGCATTTAGTGTAAAATGCAATAACTATTTTCTGCTTACAGTAAAGGAAAGAGGAGGGAAATCAATGTTCTACCTCCACTCTGGACCAAAATATGTCATTTCAGTGTGGGGCCAGCAAAACCCATATCCAACACTGGCCTCTCCAGTCCCGGAGGGGTATATTACATGCCTAATATCCTTGTACACCATTGTTTAACCAGTTTACTGCCAGAGTGACGTCGTTGTCGTTCCTCCTCCTTGTAGTCCCTCCTCCGGTTTTCTATTGGCCAGCCGAGCAAGCCATCACCAGTGGCCATATTGTTTCTCCAATTTGCCCAGTGTAAAGCCAGTCCAGCAACGGCTCGCCACTTTGTGAACCAAAGGGTCCCCGGGTGCCAGGAAACTAACTGATGAGCTCAGAGTTCAGGTTAGAGATATATTCTTCTAAAACCCAACCCCTCAAAACAACAACCACCTACTAAAACTGGGATTTGTGCATTAATAATTTGCGTTGGACGCACACAAGGGAGCCCATGGGGGCAGAAAATACTTTATACAGGCATACCCCCGTTTAAGGATACTCACCAAGTACACTCGCTAGTAAGGACGTATCGCCCAATAGGCAAACGGCAGCTCGCGCTTGCACCTATCAGCACATCCAAAACAGCAATACCGACTCCCTACCTGTACCGAAGCTGTGCACAAGCGGGGAGACTATAGAGCCTGTTACAAATGCCTTATTTACATCAGTTCTGCACGTATATGACGATTGCCGTACAGTACATGCATCGATAAGTGGAAAAAAGGTAGTGCTTCACTTTAAGTACATTTTCACTTTACATAAATGCTCTGGACCCATTGCGTACGTTAATGCGGGGTATGTAGATAGATAGATAGATAGATAGATAGATAGGAGTGACTATACATCCTGGAGGGAGGGAGAGATAATGTGGGAAAGTGTGAGAGAAAGGGAGGGAGAGAGCAGGAAGAGAGAGAGCAAGGGGGGGTGGGGGGGGGAAGTGTGTTATGTTAGGAAACTGATACAAACCAATAATACAGCGTGAGTGAGGACACTATTGGACAAATAACATTTAAATAATTATTTTTAAGTGATGTCATCTGTTTCATAAACTTTTTTTTTAATGTGTCCTGGTTTCTACTTTGAAAATCGTATATATGTATATATGTAAGCTCATGCAGCAAGAGACAATGGACAGGAATCAGCAAAGCGAGATCCGCGTCCAAGTCAGCGATATCTGCCATGGACTTTAAATACCGGTATTGCAATGCAGGCCCGATATCGCTTTGATGACTCCTGGACAGTGAGCAAAATACGAGTGTCAAATGTCAACCGAATAGATCAGACAGCGGGCAAGAGCTCAGGTAAGGAAAGGACAAAAATGCATTCACACAAGAAGTTAGATACCTCTATATACAGCGACAGAGCACAAGTCATAATACGCAGGTATGTACATCTGTTATTCGTGGGTCTAAATTAATTTGTATGTTTGAGCCGTGAGAGCATAGGAAGCTCTCCCCGCCACCCTTAGGTCTTATCCTCGGTTAGGTCAGTTTCGATGGGTTCACCCCGGAACTTTGTGTACGTGTCTGTATATCAATATATACATAATCGTGAGGGTGCGGGGGAAGGGTTTTTTTTTGTATGAATGCATTACCCAAACATTTCTCATTTTTGTTTTTTGGAATAAGGTGGGCTGTATGGCCTGCATTTAGCAATTACTATGTTTTATACAAAGCAATGGTTTATTTGCATAATGACATGTATTATGCATATTTATAAGAGAGAATAGCTAAGTATTGATCAAAACATTTTAAATATTTTATCCTGCACTTTTTTCAAAACCTTTCCCCACCCCAAAGGGGACAGGGGAATGCATCTTTAAAAATGAAATAATAATAAACATTGATATCGGCCAGGATGTTATCCGCCAGGGTTGCAGAAATAGTGAGAAGCGGTTATACATGTCAGCCCTGCAGTGTCGATCCTCCGCTCAACGTCTGCCTCGTGCCACTCGTCTGCAGCAGTGGCCGTGTCTGTTTAAGAGGCCTTATGCTCACCATTCAGCAGAGGGTATACCCATAAGTCGGATATACTTCTATTTTCATCGTCTTCCTGGATCTGTGGGCTCAGATTATAGATCCTGGAAAATCCCTCTTATTTTCCTCTCTTTTTACTATTGTGGTAGTGGAATGTTTTAACCAAATGCTCCCCTTCATGGATGCATAACATAAACAGAGAACTCCACCTATTACTTTAATACAACAAAGATGAACTTTAAGGCCAATGCAATTTAAATGTTCTGTTATTTGTTTACAAGGCCCATGGCAGAGGGAATAAATCTCAGGCTGGACCGATCCAAAGTGCTCATGAGGTTCTGAACAAAGTTAAACTGACAAATAAGATGGCTGTCCATTTACGTTTCTTGTCGTTTGATACTTTTGACTTCTAAAGGAGCAAAAGAATTTGGATTTGTAATAAAGTGACAACTCATTCAATGTAATTCATTCTCCGCTTTATAGTTCAACGTTAAAGCACGATTGATACACCTCAACCCCGTTATAACGCGTTCCGCTACAACGCGAATCCGCTTATAACGCAGTGCAATTTTCGTATTTATGAATACTTTACAACACGATTATTGGTATCTTAAATACTTTATTGTACAATGCATACAATTGTACATGATTTCTAACGCGATCCGCTTATAACACAATGCAATTCTTTGGACCCCAAGCACAGCGTTATAAGGGGGTTCAGCTGTAGCTGCCAAATTTAACTAAAGCCTGACCCCAGAACAGCACAAAAACGAACTCCTGCAATGTAAAATACTTATTACTTTAGAAGTATTATTATCAGGGTAAATGTCACATCCCAGGTCTTAAAATGGAAAGGGTGCATCATATGCCACTGAAGTTGTGATCAAATATGAAGCAATCTGTAAGAAATTAGCACAGACACTGAACACTAGAATATTTGCTGCAGAATTTGAGACGCTGCATCATTTCACTAGGTGCGATGCAAGGTCGTGAACGGGGAAATGCACCGTGCAAAGTTGAAAAAAAAAAAGAAAAGAAGATATACTGTAGGACTAGAAGCAAATATATATATACTAGCTGAGAGCCCCGGCGTTGCCCGGGATGTTTGTGGTGTGGGGGTGGCATTTGGGTGGGGAGTGGTCCACGCGGCCCATGTGCGGTTGTACTGCTGCTGTGGCTGTACTAATGGTGATTGTATCGGTGTGCTGATTTGGGAGGGTTTGGTGCTGATGTGGGGGTCTGGATGTGGGTGTGCCGATGGGGGAGGTGCAAAGGTGGCGATGTGTGGGTGCTGATGGTGTTGATGGGGGCTGGGAATGGCGGGGAGCCGAGAATGCCAGTGTGCTGGGGGGGCATGGGATACCGGTGTGCTGATGTGGTGGTGCTGGGGATAGTGTGTGTGTGTATACATGTTTGTGTGTATAAATTGTATGTGTGTGTGTGTATACATGTGTACGTGTGTGTATACATGTGTGTGTATACATGTGTGTGTGTGTATACATGTTTGTGTGTATAAATTGTATGTGTGTGTGTGTGTGTATACATGTGTGTGTGTGTATGTGTACGTGTGTGTGTATACATGTGTGTGTATGTATACATGTGTGTATGTATACATTGTGTGTATGTATATATTGTGTGTATACAACATGTTTGTGTGTGTATACACATGTGTGTGTGTGTGTATACACATGTGTGTGTGTGTGTGTGTGTATACGTGTGTGTGTGTGTGTATACACGTGTGTGTATACACGTGTGTGTGTGTGTGTGTATACACGTGTGTGTGTGTATACGTGTGTGTGTATACGTGTGTGTGTATACGTGTGTGTGTGTGTGTGTATACGTGTGTGTGTATACATGTGTGTGTGTATACGTGTGTGTGTGTGTATACGTGTGTGTGTGTGTATACGTGTGTGTGTGTGTATACGTGTGTGTGTGTGTATACGTGTGTGTGAGTGTATACGTGTGTGAGTGTATACGTGTGTGTGAGTGTATACGTGTGTGTGAGTGTATACGTGTGTTTGTGTGGTTCTCCAACTGGTGTGTGTGTGTATGTCTCCATGTGTGTGTGTGGGAGTATGTCTGGGGAAGGGGGGAGGAAGGGGGGGGGGAGGGGGTGGGTGGTGGGAAGGGGGGGGTGGGGGGAAGGGGGAGAGGAGGGGGAGGTGGTGGGGGGAAGGGGGGAGGTGGTGGGGGGAGAGGAAGGGCGGGGGGAGGAGGGGGGGAGGGGGGGGGGAAGGGCGGGGGGAGAAGGGGGGAGGTGGTGGGAAGGGGGGAGGGAGGGGGGGTGGGAAGGGGGGAGGAGGGGGGAGGTGGTGGGGAGGAGGGGGGAAGGGGGGGAGGTGGTGGGGAGGGAGGGGGGAAGTGGTGGGAAGGGGGGGAGGGGGGGGAAGGGGGGGGGGGGGGAAGATGGTGGGAAGGGGGGTGGTGGGAAGGGGGGGCGTTGAAGGGGGTGGGGGTGGGGAGGGAGGTGAAGGGGTGGGGAGGGAGGTGAAAAGGGGGTGGGGGGTGGAGGGAGGTGAAGGGTGGGGTGGAGGGGAGGGAGAGGTGGGGGGAGGTGAAGGGGGGGGGTGGAGGAGGGGTGAAGGGGGGGGGTGGAGGGGAGGTGAAGGGAGGTGAAGGGGTGAAGGGGGGTTGAAGGGGGGTGTGAGGAACGGTGGAGGGAGGGTGAGGGGAGGTGAAGGGGGGTGAGGGAGGTGAAAGGCCGCTCCTCACACGTCCGGCCGCTCACTCACCCGTCCGGCCGCTCCCTCACCCGTCGGCAGCTCCCTCAGCCGTCCGGCAGCTCCCACGTGATCTGAGGCGGGGGCAGCTGTTGTGGCGCTCCGCCCGCTGTGTCCCGGGCGCTGCTCCCCCGCTGACTGTAGCGGGCCGGGTGGGGGGGTGGAGGGGGGGGAGGGTGGAGGGGGGAGGGGAGGTGAAGGGGGGTGAAGGGGGGAGGTGAAGTGAAGGGGGGTGAAGGGGGGTGAGGGGAGGTGAAGGGGGGTGAGGGGAGGTGAAGGCCGCTCACTCACCCGTCCGGAAGCTCCCACGTGGATCTGAGGCGGGAGGCAGCTTGTTGTGGCCGCTCCCCCGCTGTGTCCCGGGCGCTCGCTCCCCCGCTGACTGTAGCGGCGCCGGGGGAAGGGGGGGGCTGAAAGCGCGGGACACGGGGAGAGGAGGAGGTGCGCGCGGGTGTGGAAGCTGATGTTCGGGGAGGAAGAGGCGGAGGCTCCGGGACCGGTGGGTATGTGAGCCCCACCCCCCGGGTTATACATGCTGCTAATGTACACCCCCCCCCCTACTGTGTGTATGTGTGTGTGTCCCTGTGTGTGTGTGTGTTTGTGTCCCTGTGTGTGTGTGTGTGTGTCCCTGTGTATGTGTGTCCCTGTGTGTGTGTGTGTGTGTGTGTCCCTGTGTGTGTGTGTGTCCCTGTGTGTCCTTTGGCCCGTCACTCCGCCTCAGGCCAATGAGAGGTGTGCGGGGGCGGCCCAAGGGACCAATGAGATTTCCCCTAGGGACACCGGACATCCAGGCAGGCAGGCAGGCATGCATGCATGCAGGCAGGCAAACATACAGTGCTTTCACTAATATAGTATAAGATATATATATATATATATATATATGTGTGTGTGTGTTATCCCTTCATTTCCAGGGGATTTACCCACCCCCCTGATAATGGAGGGTTAAGTCATAGCAATAAAGAAAAGGAATTGGTGCAAAGTGAAGTATAGTGTTGCACATCTCACACATGTAAACACTAGTGAAGTCGCTGTGCCGGAGCGGTGCAATCTTCACTCCTTTTGCAGTAATACTCTTTGACAGCCCGTAGAATAAGAATGCGCTGGGTGCTCAGTCACCCTACGCCCGCTCCGCCCGCTGCGAGCTTGTCACAAAGTGTTACTGTAATCCTTCCAGACTGTACGTCCTCGGGCAGAGTTCAGTGCAGGTGCGAGGACCTGGAACGTACGTGTTTAGCCCTCGAGGTCTTGTTAGGTTTAAATGTGACAAACTCAAATGTTATTCAGATCTGTCATTCAAGGCTAAACCTGTCCGTCAACAGCACGGCTCACAGCCAGCCCTGCATGTTCAGTAAGGACAGGACTTAACCCTGCGTGCTCACTGTCACACCCCATTCATCCAATGTCAGTGGTAGGGATTTATCCAAGCGAGATGCGGGGTATCGTGGCCCCTTCTGGCGGTAACGGTCATTGACTTGAATGGGTGGTACAGCAAGAGTGGGCGCGCGACACCCGGCATCGCACTTTGCTAAATCCCTGCCTTTGTCGGATGTAACAAGGTAGATAAAAGTTGGTTTTGATGTACTGCACCATTATCTGTTTGGCGCAAAATCAAATGTAATGAGCTTGTTTCATGTATCTGGCACAGGAAGCTCTATACCAGGGCTGGCCAACACCAGTCCTTGAGGGCCACCAGCAGGTCAAGTTTTAATTAAATCCCTGCTCAGCACAGGTGCCGAGGTCAACGACTGAACCACCTGTGCAGAAGAATGGATAAGCTTAAAATCTCACCTGCTGGTGGCCCTTGAAGGCTGGAGTTGGCCTCCTCTGCATCAATACCATATACAGGGAAATGTTTCTCAGGGAGTAAAATGATAAACAAATATCACATGGGAATCACACCCCAGTGTAATATGTGCACCATATATCTCCTCCCCAAATTACACGCTGATGTGTGCATGGAAAAAAAGTACTCTGACATACAGATCTCCAGGGTGAGCATTGGGCAAATCAGTCGCGAAATGTCTCTCAATGTGCCTTGCTGCACTACCCCTCATGGATACACAGAGAGGTTTTTGTATCTACCCGAGTGCAGACTTTGGAGGATTTAATAGTAAACAACGGATTCTTTGCACAGTGTCCAATGTGAGACACTTGTCTGATCAATCTTCATAGACACGGGAAAAGAAAGTGATACAGACCATTATAACACGATCACCATTATAACATGATTGCCAAATCACCGCTAGCAATATCATCATGCTGATACACTGGGGACATCTGACACAGCATGTACTGTGCGCGGTGTCCAGTAAGCATATCCCCATCAAAGTTTAAACGTCACTGGGGCTTATTCATTAAAAACCTGCATGTGTTCCAAGACATCAAATACACCTTGAGTTGTTATTTTGTATGTCCAAAAGGTAAATTCTGAACGTTGACTCCTAGCCCAGTAAGACAGTGCAGCCTTATTACTTACACTGCCCACTCTCCCTGTATACTGCTATTTCCAGTGAGAGAATAGCTCCCACTAATAATGAAAAGCTGGCACTGTGACACGCATCAAAATGTCTTAATCTATTAGTTGCACAAAGAAATATTGACCACGATGCTCCATCTGTTTGTCGCTCACCCTGCCCGGGTTTCAGGTTATTAAGACCGGTCCCATCCCAAAGCACATATTTGTTCATTAGTACATATTCTTAATATCTGTAAAACCATAAACATTCTAAACTCACAACTAAATCTTTCGCTACAGTTCTGCAAACAACATAGAGATACATTGTTTTTTTACAGCACAAAGATTCTTGTTGATCGTCTTGTGGTTTCCATTAACTACATGGAACCATTAAGAAAACAGTAACAGAAACCGGAATGTGGATCCGGTTTGCTATTGTCGGGCTTGAAAAGGACTTGCATTTGGATACATTTTGATCTTCCAGTGAGTAAGAGGACGGGCTGGGAAGCACAATGGGGTGACAGCGATGAGATGTCTACCATTTACATGCGTTAACGCATTAAGCCACGGAAAGAAAAATATTGATTTTTCTCATGCCAGTGAACTGACAGAAACCAGCCGTTACATGATAAACTGCGTGCTTCTTCACAACGCCCTATGGCAGCGGTTCTCAACTCCAGTCGTCAAGACCCCCCTAACAGGTCAAGTTTCAAGGATATCACTGCTTCAGCACAGGTGGCTCAATCAGTGACTCAGTCTTTGACCGAGTCACTGATTGAGCCACCTGTGGTGAAGCAGGGACTGACTTAGCCACCTGTGTTGAAGCGGGGACTGATTGAGCCACATGTGCTGAAGCAGGGATATCCTGGAGACCTGACCTGTTGGGGGGGGGCGGGGGGGAAGGCTTGAAGACTGAAGTTGAAAACCACTGTACTATCCTAAGATATTCTCATTTATAGTGACTAGAAGTGAGCACCCTGTGGCATGTTAAATAGTATACTTTCCCTTGTATAACTAATAGTGTGCTCTGCGCTGTACAGATAATTTCAGGAACAGAATACTGTAGCTTACAATCTAATTTTGGAGCCCCAGGAACAAGGAGACAAAGAGACCCGATTCCAACCGGATAACCCGGCTTCCAAGACCGTGACAGTACCAGAGAACCCCCCTCCGCGGCTTGTAGCTTACGGAAACCCGTGCCGGTGTGTGCTGCCTATTAACGGACATCAGATGTGCCGTTCAGAATGAAGTTTCTTGGCATACATTTGAAACATTATTAAACATATCTTACGGTCATAAATACATTTAAAAAAATGCCCCAATAATACAGAAGGTTGATACATAGCTGAGAGCATTCTCTTAATTGAAACTCCTGTGGCCAGTGACCTACCATTGGCCTTTCATGAACTCCGCCTCGGGTATTTAAGCTGCAAATAGTACGTGTATATACGTGGCTGAACAATGTCTTCAGTGCGGAATTGTCAATCAGTACTTATGCAGCAGGACAATGCTAAATGTGAAAGGCATCACACCTTGTATTACACATTCCTAGCTAAGCACTTTACTCCCTCCAAACTTCCCTGTCAGTTGCACAAAGAGCAACAGATAAACATTTCCCTCTTGATCCTCTCCGATTACTATAAAACTGTGTACTTTGCAACAGCCCTGGCAATTTTTCAAAAATATCTGCAGCCAATTATAATGTGTTAACGGACCCTGCAAAGCTGCTGAGCGCGCTTAATCTTAAGAAGATCTATTTCCCCCATAAAGCTTCTCCCTTCGGATGAAATGCATTTAAGATGTGTTCAGTGCATGACATTTCATGCAATAACTTCTCTCCACACACATGGTTGCTACTGTCTTACATAAACCCTTTTACACTGTCAGCTCTACGGGCCAGGGACTTCCTGAATTTGTGTGTGTGTGTGTGTATCTATCTACACTATCTATCTGTGTATGTACACACACACACATGTGTATATATGTTCAGTGTTTAGACAGTTGGTTTACAATATTATTTAATTCTGGTTTTTTTATTGCTTATATCTGGGTTATGTTTTTTGTGGTTATTTCTTATTTATTTTTTGTTTGAGGTAATATTTCTGATGATCGGCCGATCCTCATTGCATCTCTAGGGGAAATTTTTTCCCCTGGATTTGTATTCTTACATCCTCAGACATTTATATGTATGATCTAATTGGTTAAACTCATGTGTTTATTTTTCTTTATTTATTCATTCTTTTTTGATCAGCAGTTTTCTTTTGGTATGTGGTTGGGTATGCTTTATATGTTTTAATCATTATGTGTTGTTAATAAAATCCATTTTATTATTTCCACTACATTTTTGAGTGCTTTCATTAGACCCCTTTTTCCTTTTTGTGCTTATATTGTAGTTTGGGTCGTTAGCACAGCCATAGGTTATTGTTAACCCCTACATCTGGCTTGGGGATATACCTGACTTTTTGGGAGCTGGTTTGACTGCGGCATCATTTCTGTGTGTGTCTATATATCTATATATGTAAGTAACCGCCGCAAGTGCCACCAGCTCAGCGCGCTCAGCGCTAGCGGGGACATAGCCTAATAGTGCGAGCTCTCAATGCGGAACTCACAGTGACAAATAATGAACGAAAGCAAAAAGCGCACTGAGGAAACATTTGCAAAAAAATGTTTTTATTAATTAAAAAAGGCCTCTAAAGGACAGCATGTAAAAACACAAACATAAAATACAATAGGTACACAGCAAAACTGATGTATGTGCAAAGTGGGAAATGGAAAGCGCAAGCTGGGGGATCAGGATACACGGCTAACAGGTGATGTAACAATGATCCGGACCACGAACACCATCAGCTGTGTGAGATCTTTAAACTTCTGTGCACCGGTACGCAGCTCAGCCAATAAGAACGCGCGCCGCAACCTTACCAGATTTGGTAAGGAGCCACAGCTCATCACAACCAATTCATTATAAAAAATAGAATGTGCTTTAATCTCAGTTCAATGTTATCAGGGAATGCACCGGCGGAATGTATTTTCGAATCAATGTTTAAAAGCTGTGACTCCTTAACAAATCAGGTACGATCACAATGCAACTGCATGTGATTGGACCAAAGGGGCTATATAACTTACCAGCAACCTCTGTATGTTCTCACTGACGAAGCACATATATGCGAAACGCGTTGAGGTCACGTGAGGTTGCTGCGCACGTTCTGATTGGTTCAGCTGTATACGGGTGCAGAGAAGTTGAAAGATCTCACACATCTGATAGTGTTGTGTTTTGTGTATATACTGTGCGCGACTGTGTGTATGTGTATGCATGTTGTAACTATTACTGTATATTCATTTGCATGTCTTAGACAGGTCTGCAACCCTGTCTTTCACTATTATCGCCCAGCACACAGCACTTCCACTGCAGCAAGGGATTCTGGGAAATTACATGCAAATGAGCACACAGTGCAACCTTTTATCTCAAGCTCACATTACATGAACAACCCTTAGCCAATGCATGCTGCTTTAGACATAGCTTTTAAGCAAGGGCTTGGGAGAAGCAAAGCCAGTAAACCCACTCACAGACATGTTTCAACCTTGATGGGTATCATCAGTGTGAGGTTGGTTGCTGGCATTTGCTGGTTTGAGATTAAGAGTAGGTAATCACCACACTTATTAAGGTTATGGTGGGTAAAAAAAGATTCCCAGAATCCCTTGCTGCAGTGGAAGTGCTGTGTGCTGGGCGATAATGGTGAAAGACAGGGTTGCAGACCTGTCTAAGACATGCAAATGAATATACAGTAATATTTACAGTTGCTATATGCTTTACTGTGGAGGGTTTTTGGCACTTTTGTCACTAAATATATATATATATATATATATATATACAGTGTTCGACAAACCTATACATTTGCTCGCCCCGGGCGAGAGGATTTAACAGCGTGGCGAGCTCCTATTGGCCCAAGCAGCACACGTGTGGTACTAGGTGGCGAGTAGATTTTTTTTGTTCGGCGAGTAGATTTTTTGGTGATTTGTCGACCACTGTATGTGTATGTGTATATATATATATAAATAAATATATAAATAAATGTCAGAGGGGTTTGGAATGTGTAAATTACCAGGGTTGGTTCAAAACATGTGAACCACCTGCTTCATTATAATGAGGATTATTTTTGTTTCTTTAATGCAGTAAAAACTTTTCACATGGCCGCCTTAAAATGTTGTGATTACGTTCTTCCATTTGGAGAAATGCAACATGCTGCAGCAAGATTATTTAATTTCATTATTAATTTAATTATTATTCAAATTAATTGGGCCACCCCCTCATCTCCATTGGTAAATAAACTGATTTTTATATTCCAATGCCTAAAAATCCTGCTGCCCCCTGAGCCCGCCTCTCTCCCCTACAAAGATCTAAACTGCACTGCTGACTGCAACCCTCTCGCTAAGTTACTGGGACCAGGGTGTCTGTGCTGATTAACTCTTACCTCGTCCTTTATATCTTCCTGCTGCTGGGCTGAAAAGATCTCCATTGCCGAGATCAGTCTCATCATCAGCTCGTCCACGGTTGTGTTTCCTGGCAACAGGAAGAGAGCAGAGTTACTACAGGAACATCATCAATCAACGAAGAATTAATAGCAAACGAGCTTTAGCAACATGGCAGATTACAATTATGATACCTAATTAGAACGGTTTTAATTGACCACTTCGTTGAGAAGTTTCCAGGAAGAAAGCTCACTTTTTCCCCCCTTCTAAATGCCCTTGGTGGAGGTTTATAGGGGTGTTAAAATCTGTGAGTACCCAAAAATGTTTTTAAAGCAGAATAAGAGACATATTAACGACAAAAGAGAAGACAGTCTGCTCAGCACTAAATTTACTCAGAATAAATGGGTAGTGATGAGTTAACTCAAATCTCCATGTGGGGGAGGTGCATGACGATATGTAGGTAATTCTGTTCAAACAAACATACCTATTAATTGACATGCACTCAGAGTAACAGTCAGCTAGTATATGTACAAATGAATGCCAGAGATACTGTGTATAATGATGAACCTAGAAATTAACTTTTAATAACTAATTTATCTTGTGCATATACTAGCTGACTGGTACTCTGAGTGCCTATCAATTATTAGGTATCTTTGTGTTTGTGTGTTTGAATAGCATAAGCAGCAGCACTTGGTAAATTGTGTGTAATACAGAATTGAGCATATATGGCGTGCTCACCAATGGCTGCCAGCTGCAAAGTGGAAGTATTTACTCAAATTCACATGCCTGCTGTTTAACTCGCAAAGAGGAACCTGACGTGTGACATCATGGCGATGTATGACATCATCCAGAGGCTGTAAAGATGAACTAAAACGTTCTCCACTTCCACAAGATGTATATGTTTATACGTCCCAACATATCCTTCTTCATACGGACACGGATTTCTTGGCCACGGTTGTTACTTGGGGCTGAAGGAGAAGCTCAATGGTAATGTCACTTCCTTTGAAGAGTGTGAAACTGAGTGCCCGCTCCTTGTGACATTGGGCAAGCGACTGTATACCCCTGCGTCTCAGGCATTTAAATTAGATTGTAAGCTCATGGGTAGAAAATAGGGGTAACAACCCTCTGGTGATGCTCTCACTATACAAGGAAGTCCATAGGTAATAAAGAACATATGTCCATAAAAAACGGTATGCGGTGCAAATAAATGATTATGAATAAATTGATAAAGCGCCTCCACGGCGGGAAACGCGTCAGAGTTTTTAAACGTTAGTGTGTTTGTCCCCTTTCTTGGCTTATATGCCTAATAAATAATCATTTTGCTACTGGCCCTTTTTTCTTATTTTACTAGCAGTGCTCTACTTTCCTTCCACGTTCCTAGATTGTAAGCTCTACAGCGCCTACATGATAGGTATTTATAAATAGGTAAAAAAATATAAATATATTGGGTTCTTTGTACAACTGCAGAAGAATGGGTGTGCACCTGTTACAGACTAGAATTCCAAGTATCCCTGGCATGGTGGTGACATTAGTGAGAAGAAATGCACCTTCACAAGTAATGCGTGTGACCGGTGCATGGAAAGGTGAGCTCACACAGATCAGAACG
This sequence comes from Ascaphus truei, assembly GCA_036426205.1. Lineage (NCBI taxonomy): Eukaryota > Metazoa > Chordata > Amphibia > Anura > Ascaphidae > Ascaphus > Ascaphus truei. The sequence continues at coordinate 24,363,705 of CM071576.1, forward strand.
TTGCACGGCTGGGGAACTTCTTCTAGAGTTTCTCTGATAGTACCAATGACACACACACACACGCGCCTTGTGGTTAGACTACTGGTCTGTGAAGTGGGCAAATCCTGTTCATGGTCCGTGCCACATCCCTGTGACGTTAATGAAGTCGCTTTCTCTCCCTTGTATTGTGGTGCAGCGTGCACTTGGGTTCTCTTGCATGGAGAAAGGGGTAATTGTTGCAAAACTCGATAGACGACGTGGAAAACAAAATCTGACCTTTGTAAATGATTTCCTGTTAGATTTTTGTAAATCCTAAAAACGTGTCCCGACACAGATCTGTGAATTCCCGCTGCCTGCAGCCCTCTGCAAATCCCATTAAAGCCATACACTATTGTACATCTCCAGTCACTTCCGCTAAACTGTTACACACCTACAGAAATAAAACCTGCAAGGTTTTAGCTGCAGTCGGCGTGGCTTACGCTGAAGTTGAACAAACTTCTCTGGAAAGGATAAACAAGAGGGGGACCATTTCTATAGATCAGCTTTTATTAAAAACTTTCATTACATGTTAAAACCAATGGTCAATATAAAATAAAAATATAATAATCAATTGCAGGTTTAGAAGCTCATAAAACGTGTGACATTAAATGGGCGTATAAAAGTATTCACATTATGTAGAACGGGGGTAGCCAACTCCAGTCCTCAAGAGCTACCTGTACTAACAGGTCAGGTTTCCAGGATATCCCTGCTTTAGCACAGGTGGCTCAATAAGATGCTCAATCTTTGACTGAGTCACTGATTGAGCCACCTGTGCTGAAGCAGGGATATCCTGGAAACCTGACCTGTTGGTAGCTCTTGAGGACTGGAGTTTGTTCCCCACTAATGTAGAACAATGAAGAAAATCAGCCGGTTGCAGCATTTGGAGAGCGCAGAATTACCATTTGTAAGTGAAATGCTCAACTAAAACTGGGATTGTGCTCTTGGGCTTCCAGTATCACTCTGCCAAGAAGGGGATGGGTTTCTTGGCTCTGTAATGCAGAAAGCTGATGCTTTGTGCTGTTACATGAACACAAGGGGCCCATAAGCTTTATATGTGCAGTTCAAGCCACCTACAAGATCCTCGGGCAGTGAAAGTGGTACCTATCTGAAGCATCGTTTGGGGTAACAGGGTTGGGTTAAGGGTTTTCAATTTAAGCATTGAAGACATAGTCCCACTTAAGACCACAGTTAATAATTGCTAGCAATACGTTTAAGGCATTAAATGTAGGTGATTGGAGCCTCCAACTAAAAAGTCAGACGAGAATAATTGTTTTATTGATAATCTTTTTGCAGCCAGAGAGATCAGCAACGCATTGCTCAGCAGCAATAGGGTTACCATGACCTTTTCCTTATATAGTAGTGACAGTGTACTGTAAAGCGGCACTGTATGTAGAATTTTTGCCGGCACAATGAGTCCCTACGCCAAAGAGCTTACCATCTAAGTTTGGAGGCAAAGGGCGATAAAGTGACTTGTTAAAGGTCCCAAGAAGATAGCACACTGATATTCTAACAGGGTGCGTCCACTTCAAGGGCAGTGTCCTTACTAGTACAATGCACCTTCAGCCCATTGTGATGTTTTGTTGGAGACCAAAACCACGGGAGAGTCAATGATTTGTATAGAATGTCTTTAACCGATCTTTATCTGTGCTTGGGTGTGTTAGGAGCTCTGTGCCATGGATTGCAGACACTTAACTAGTGTCGGGAGAAAGGATGACATTGCCACCATATATACAAAGTTCACTGGTCCCATCGTAGGGGAATGTTGCTCTCAGACCATTAAGCAGCATCCCTCTGTCACTGTTCGGAGCACTGTACCTTGGATGACGTTCAGCACCTCGTTAGAGGATCGTTTCCCCATTATAATGAGGAAAAGTGGAAACTGATCCGTCTTCTGCGTGCGGACAGTCTGGGCTACCACGCTGCCAAAGTGCCGGGTACAGAACGTCAGGAACCTGAGAGAGACCAGAGGAAAAGCGTCAGCGTGTTATGGAACGAAGAACAAAGAGGGGGGTGTTATATCATCATATATACAAAATCTGCACGCCCAGCCAATGGAGGTGGAAATAATCAGGGACGCAAGTTATTTTACTCTGTTCTCTTAAAGCAGCAAAAATAACAAATAAAAATCCTGAGAGTTTAACTCATAACATTAGTATCGTGCACCTTGACCATCTCTTGATTTACTGGAGTTATTTTGGTGTTAAAAATCATGGTTTTCTTCATCTTGAGCATCAGATATTACAAAGTAGCACTGAGCTCCGGGAAGAGACTCATGCTGACCTTCCTGATACTTCATATTTCAAAAGATTATATCTCCTGAACAAGAGCGCCGGATTTAAAAACAAAAAAAGTGTCAGGAAGATTGTGCAAAAACATGGACCAAAAGCACCCAAGTTGCAGTGATGCCAGAGGAGCTATGGAGAACCTTGAAGACAATTTTCACCTGCAGCATTTTAATCTATTTAATAAACGTTTTACCAGGAGAGATATATAAAATTAAATCTCATTTCTCCAGCTGAATCTTGGGAGAAAAAGCATTTTTTAAAAAGGCCCAAATCGGCATACAAGCGTCTCTGAAGTGGGAGAATGCTGAAGGCTTGTATGCGATTGTATTTATACAAGGACTGCCACAAAACGCAGCAAATTACCGAGATATTACACAAACAGAACACAGGGAAGAATAATACAAATGAAAGCATTATTCATAAAAGTAAAAATTGGGAAATAGAGATCCCTGACTTGCAGAGCTTACAGTCTAACTGGAGTATCGAGAGACACACAGTCAACAGACGGACATGGAAGTGCATATTTTATAGGGCAAGGTTAAGAGGTAAATCATGAGGTCACGTTACCCTGCAATGGAAATGCTTTACTGTGAAGGGGACTTTCCAGGCAGGTCTTGAAGTTGGGGAGTGGGGGAGCTTGGTAATCGAGTGAGGAGGTTGCCAAGGGGACCTTAGGAGAGACAGATTTCAGGTTCTCCTGAGGATGTGGTGAATCTGTTCTAAGCCCTTCTAGGTTAGAAGTATGGTACGAGAGCGGGGGTGGGCGTGTGGGGGGGATACAGAGATTTGGATATTGATCATAGATGATGGAATTTGGCTTCCTGCCAATTAGCAAGATACTATAACTGGATAATGTTACCAATCCTGGAAAATGAAGGAGGACAAATTAACAAAATATGTGTCCTGACTCTAGGGGTCCTCACCCAAATTCATAGCACATATCTCCATTTCGGCTGTAGTTACATAAAAGATCCAGAGTATGAAGATTATGGAAGTGAGGGCTACTTGTGAAGCCAACCTCTGTTTTCGGACTTTGTCCCCTCATAGTGACGCCCAAACCTAAATTTCTGACAAGTGGTCCAAAATATGAAGACTTCCATGAGAAGCTCCAATACTGCCTATTAGTGAGTGATCAGAGACCTGTATATACTGCAAATCCCTGGAGCCCGACAAATATTTGGGAAATTGTTTTTAAGCAACAGATTCCCGGCTTTATGGCAACACACGCCAATTTTGTTGATGTCATCTGTTGACAAGACTTTTTGTAGTTCCTATCTTCCTCCTTTTCTTTATGGAAATGTAAACAGGGAATTGACATGAAATGAAACAAATGAAACAAACGAAAGCCAACAGCAAAAATATACAGTAGCACTGCCACAAAAAGCAAAGTAAGACTGGGACATAAAATGCAGGTTTTTCTACAAGAATAAAACTTTTTTCTTAAGATTTTTCCCCCCATAGTGCTAGGTTCAACTCTTTGTTTCACACATAGAAAAAAAGGAAAACCATTAAACAATAAAATTAAAATCAAGTTTTTAACGGGAAAAAAAAGCACTTAGATATTAGCATATTGAAGTCGAGTATTAGTATTCTTAACACGATCTGGAATAAATGAAAAAACTGATAAAGCTTTTCTCTTCCATTAGAGGACTGTCTGAAATTAGCATTTCTTTCAAGAGAAAAGGGTAGCTTATGATATGTTTTCAGATCTGATGGTAAAAGTAAATGTCATAATAATAATGAATTATGAAAGACCAAATGCAAATATGAAATGCTTTAATAAGATCCAATTTAATAAAGTCTGTAAAAATAATAGACTTTTAATAACATGGGTCAGAAAAGGCAAAACAGTGGAAATATCTGAGAAGTAGACACTGAAAGAGGTCTATTAATACTTAATTATTTTCATGAAACGTAACTTAAATTGAGTGGTTTTTTTTTAATGTTGGAGAACAAAAACGCACGAAAGAAATGAAGCGGGTGATATGATTAATTCATGATAAACACATAATAATAATAATGCAGTTAAATAGTTTTATCAACTGAAAATTATTAACTTAATTAAGGGCAAAATCATCATGTAAACAAATACACTACTTTAAATGATACAGGTGCCTTTATTTGAGTCAGCGTTACATTTTAAATCCCATCTGTGTCAGAGAGCCTGCAACAAAGTCTAAATCATGCCAAAATCCTGTTTAAATGTTGTGTTACATGTTGTTAAAACTAGCAATGATCCTTAGGCGATATGCACGAGTAATGATGTTACATCTCACAGAGGACAGAATTCGTTTATATCCTTTAAAGCTGCTCAAAGTGGATGTTGATTTCTGGATTTGGAAGTATACAACTTTGTAGAGAAAAGGAGAAGTTGTAGCAGCTGGGTTACATTGTGTCAGGGAATCGCCAAACGTCCTCGAGTGGATAATTCAGGTGCCGAATCATTGCAGTCATGGGGAGATAGTGAACCATTTTTTTTCACAACTTGGCAGGAATTTTAAAATCAAACTGAAAGCAGATTAGTAAATTCAGATTCAGAATTTGAATGTGCAATTTCAATGCTATGATTTATTTGTCTACTTAAATTTTTTGATAAAAGACCAGGGTCCCAGGGTAGTTTAGTCTATCAAAACTAACCCCCTGCTATTGGGAGAATTCTGAACAAACTGTGACCATTTATACCCCAAAATAACCCCTGGCAGTATGTACAATGTGCAGCTACTCAACCACAGCCAAGTTTACAACTACTTATATGTCCACCTGTTAAATCTCTCTCTCTTTTTTTTTTTAAAGCAAATATATACAAAGATCGGGATTCTAAATTAAGATAAAAAACAAAACAAAATCAAAAACTTATTTTTCTCTCTATATTAAAATAAATTCTCATTTGTCATATATAACTTCTAAGAGATACCCTATTAATATCTGTGAGATATATATATATATATATATATATATATATATATAAATTATTGTCGCTCAGCAAAAGAATCAGAGAAAACAGACAGAGGAGAAAACTATTTTGTGTAGTATGTTTTGATCAAGTGTGTGTATGTACATGTACACACACATACACACACACAGACACACACTAAAGTAAAATATCCGCCACTCTTCCATTGGTGCTGAACCCGTTGTCTCTGTAGAATGACCGAGCCACACACCATAGACAGATACCTGCTGGGCTCCTCCTGTGTATGTCACAGTTACAGTGAAGCAAGCTCGGCTGGAGCGACATGCCCAGGAGCAGCATGGGACACGTCCAATGACGGCTCTGGAGTGGCCGCTACAATTGCCTGGGCAGTTTATCAAAGAGCCAGATGTCAGGGCATGGGACAGGGCTCCCTTTCACAGCTCGGAATCTGGATTATGCAGGTCTCCTCCTACGTGCAGAGGGAGGTGAATTGTAACTCACTCAGGGCAATGGGCACCCCACCATTCCTGCTTCTCCTTCAATTATACAAATATTTAGTTGGATAAAGAAACATGGCCAGCATTTCTACAAAGGGGTTTCAGCTCTATTTGAACCTCCTTTAATTGACAGTTGCAAAAATGTAGCTAAAACTAATGCGGAGAAGTTCTGTAAATGCGGGTGTTACAAAACAGTGTCCCCCCCCCTTCATTATAAGTAGTGCGGCTTTGTTGTGTCTGCAACTGAAAATGTATTAAGCAGAAAAATGACGTTTTACAGCTGCTGGCAGAGCTGGTGAATACACAGACCGTACCACACAGAGAAACACAAACCAATGTTAATGAAACGCAGGGAAGAAAAGGCACAAGAATGGGAAAATAGGTGAATTCAGAGGCAAAAAAACAAAACACGTCTTCTGCACACGCTGCAGATATATAGAAGGTGCAATCGATGCTATTCTGGGACAATAATAGACGGATAGTTGGTGTCACTGGGTAACGAACCTTGACGTTACGGAAGGTTTTTTTTAACGTTGCAGCATAAAGAGACATCTTGCATTTTTTTATGCTGGAGAATTTAATTAATTGGCATGAAAAAAAGAAAAAGAGGGTAATTCATATAATAAAAAATAAAGTAAGGCTTCCCCACATTTTTGCTGCTGTTCTGTGTGAACCCTTATCATTGTTACAGAGGCTGGAAACACACCGTATCTGCCATGTGTTTTGCCAGCGACATCTTATTATGCTTTATGCACAGCTGGGATAGTTCTGCCTAATGGCTTTAAGGACTAGGTTAGGCCAGGGGTGTGCAAAGTGGGGGCGGGGCAGCTACAGAGATACCACGCTCTCCCCCAAGGCATTTAAATGTAATGCCGGAGGACCGCGCGAAGCCTCTGCAGATTCTCCTACCTGGTCTTGGGCGACACGCCGCCATGGTAACCCGGCGTCAAATGACGCCGCACTGTCACGTGACGTCACTTTGCCATCGTCACATGAGCCATGACGTCATTTGACACTGGAGCTGAGCAGGAGGGGGGGGGGGCGCAAACCGGGAGGTAAGCAGGCAGGGGGTTGAAGGTTCAAAACTTTGCGCAACCCTGGGTTAGGCTACGGCCCCAGTGTTCACTGGTGTGCGTGGCGGCGTGTGCACAGGTGAAAGCCGCGAACTGGGGTTGAGCTGCAGGAGAAGAGCAGATCATCGCGATGGGGGGAGGGGGCGTGGTGGGGCGCGGCCATGACGTCACAGATGGTTCGCCCTCATTGGCTGAACCGCCGCCGTGTTGTGGCCAGCGCTCCGTCAGCACAAGAAAAGACAAAATCCTTATCTTTTACAAAATGTGGTCACACATCGCGATCTCTACACGCGCGTGCAGGCAGCTACTGGGCTCAGCCCCATAGAGGAGCGGATCTTGTGCCCGGGGACACAGAGGTCACCGGGGACTCAGCCTAAAAAAAACACATACAGCGGTTCCCAACTATTTTTTTTTTTTGCACTATGCACCCCCTGCCAGAAAAAAGTTATTCAACGAACCCCTAATTAATAAACCTGATTGCCAACTCATCAGATTATCGCTGACAAAACTGTGACTGATCCCAAGCAGGAATAGTGTCTTGAGCTTGTGGGGGGAACACACGCTTAACTCCCCAAAACGCCCCTCAGCTTGTGTAGACCGCATGGGTGGTGTCACTCACGATAGGAGTTTCCAAAGTCATGCCCTAGAATGCCTTGTAACAACTGACACAAAGCACTATGGGGCGCGACTTTGAAGCAGGGACCCACCATAGTGCCTGAGATCCACCATTACTGATTTTGTTGGGAATCCCTGTACTAGAGCAGAAGTGCGCAAACTTCTTCCCCTGCGCCCCCATGCCTGCACTCGCACCCTGCTCGCACCCCCCTGCTTACCTTGTGTCTCTGGCATCAAATAATGCTGCAAGGTCATGTGACGTTGCATTTCCATATCAACACATCACGTGACCCCGCAGCGTCATTTGATGCCTTGCCCGAAGCCGTCGGAGACAGGTTAAGGGAACTTATAGAGAGGCCTTGCGCAGTCCCACGGGAATTTAATTTAAATGCTTTGGGGATGAGCGTAGTGACGCTGTAAGCCTCGCTGTAAGCACCGCCACCCCCCCCCCTGAAAATCTCACGCCCCATAGTTTGCCCACCCCTGTACTAGAGCAACAAACAGACCTAGTAACATTAGAATGTAGAGTACACACGGAAATAAGCAACAGAATAGCAATGTCACTGGAGGAAACAAGTTTTGAAAGGAATGATTATAGACACATGAAGTCAGCCTCTCTCACTGGAAGGAAGCCTCACTCGCATACTAGAAGTGTCCCTCACATAATAGGAGTAAGTGTCCCTCACTGGAAGCCTCACTCGCATACTAGAAATGTCCCTCACTGGAAGCCTCACTCGCATAATAGGAGTAAGTGTCCCTCACTGAAAGGAAGCCTCACTCTCATAATAGGAGTAAGTGTCCCTCACTGGAAGGAAGACTCACTCGCATAATAGGAGTAAGTGTCCCTCACTGAAAGTCTCACTCGCATACTAGGAGTAAGTGTCCCTCACAGGAAGCCTCACTTGCATACTAGGAGTAAGTGTCCCTCACTGAAAGGAAGCCTCACTCACATACTAGGAGTAAGTGTCCCTCACAGGAAGCCTCACTTGCATACTAGGAGCAAGTGTCTCTCACTGAAAGGAAGCCTCACTCGCATACTAGAAGTGTCCCTCACTGGAAGCCTCACTCAAATACTAGGAGCAAGTGTCCCTCACTGAAAGGCTGTTTCACTCATTCACAGAAACCCAAGAATGATTCAGTCACAATGCCCACTATTTTGGTTTCGGAGCACCCTTGCTCCAGCTGTTTCGTTCCCGCTGCTCTCTCGTGCCTGTGCAGCAGAAAGACTTGGAACAGCATTAAATAAAATTAATTTCCTACATCTGGCTGATGTCAAGTGCAGAAAATTCCCCTAATCGTCTTGCTGAGCTGCGTGTGGGACAAGTGAAGGGGAAGATCAGCAGGCGGACGCTTAACAAATTACTGGAGGGTGCGAAGGTCAAAAAGGATGAACCACAGAACAGCTCTCACCGGAGAAATATTAAAATGCTGGATTTCTTCAAGAGGGATGTTTTTTTTTCTTTCTTTTTCACCAAATGTGGAGCAATCTCAGTCACTGATACGGAGGAATTGAATTCACAAGGGCCCTTAAGGAGTTGTGGAATTCACTGCTTTATAAAAGTACAACACTTAATCCAGAACATGTCAAACGCTCCTCATCTACCAGGGGAAATTCAAGTGCACTACAAGCACAAAGGCCCTGGCATTACGCCGGAGGACTGCTGCCTCTTTTCCTATGTACTTGGGGACTTGATTGCCTGAGAGGCACAAGACAATACTGTACCAGCGAGCCCTGCTCGCAGTGATTTAAAGAGGCAATCCAAGCAGCACTTAAAAAAATATAATCTTTTGTGTTTTAATAAATGCAGCCTTTGATTATCTTTATTGAAAACTAAATACCTAAGCTGCCGATCGATTAGTTCTCCCATCATCGATCAGTAAAGATCCTGCTTCCCAAGGTTCACTAAATGGCTGCCTTTCAGTTTCAATCAATCGTTCAGTCAGTGTAACTCAGCAGCTACAATGTATTGTTACATTACTAAGGTAACATTATCTATTGTTACAGTTTGCAGCTCAAACGGCTGGGAATATTGGCAGCAAATGATCACAAAGAGGAAAGTGTTGCAAATATCTTGCACTGCTGGGGAGGTGGGCTAAAGCTTGCTATAGAAATCAAAAGACGCGCAGTATATTAATACTCATTAAAAATGGCATTAGGAGTTGAATATATCTACATATCTATTTACATATATATCTACACATATACATATTCACACACACACAATACTGTATGGAGACAGGAACTTCTCCATCCTATAAATTCTATGTTTGGCTTTTGCTGCTGGTACGATGTACAAATAATAATAGCAAAATAATAGTGTCACCTGGAAAACTAACTATTAAAAGAGCAATGTTCTTAATCACTTTATTGCTTCCTCATTTCATTTCTCACGGCCACCAGCTGTTTCCATATGAGAAGAGAATGGAATTGCCATGTTCACAGATTCTGCTATCCTTCTTTTTTTTTTTCTTTCCTACTGTACCGCTGCCATTCAAAAATAGGATTATCACCTTGTGAAAAGCAAATCTTCCTGCTGCCTATTTAACTCATTTACTGGAGGAATGGGAATCCACAGCAAACTTATCATTAAGAGAAAACTGATCTCTTAAGGGCTGGGTAAACCTTTCTTCCACTGGTCACACTGAATCATCCCATAACGTATTTCCTAAGAAGGTTAGTTTACCTATTTTAGTGACAGGGCAAGAAAGGTATTTTAAACAGTTAAACCCTGACCGCATCCAGCCTGGCTTGTTTATAATCTACTGAGACTTTCACCTCTTATTTCTTTTCCTTTTTTTTTTTTTTTTTTGGTGCTATTAAGGAAAGCATTCACAAGTGCAGCCCTGGACAATGCTGTGCAGTAATTATGCCCGGCTAACAAAGAGATGTGAACAATTACTGAGCCCGTTTTGAAACCCAACACTAATAAAGTCATTAGATGCTGCCCCGGCCATGATCCTTCTCAAAGCGTCTGAAGTTACAAGAACACACGGCATTGTGTGCAGGGACAATTGCTCCCGGCGGAACGCAAACCTCCAGTTAAACCAGGCTGCAAATTGATCTTGACGTTTGGTTAAGAGCGACACTATAATCAGAAGCACACAAGAAAGAGAGAAAATGACCAGAAGAAATCATGGAAAAAAAGGGAGGAGACCTGCTGTGGTGTCTCCAGCAGCGGCCTTGCACATCTGGCCCCCTATACCCGCTGCACATCTGTCCCTTTCTACCAGCTGCACCCTTGCACATCTTGGCCCCCTCTCTCCCGCTGCACCCTTGCACATCTGGCCCCCTCTCCCCGGCTGTACCCTTGCATATCTGGCCCCCTCTCTCCCGCTGCACCCATGCACATCTGGCCCCCTCTCTTCCCGCAGTCCCTTGCACATCTGACCCCTTCTCTTCCTGCAGTGCCCTTGCACATCTGCCCCTCTCTCCTGCAGTGACCTTGCACGTCTGAACCCCTCTCTGTGCAGTGACCTTGAACATCTGGCCACCTTTCCCCACAGCACCCGCGCACATTTGGCCCCCTCTCCCCGCAGTGCCCTTGCACATCTGGCCCTCACTCCAATGCAAATAGTAGGAAATCTGAATATTTTGATACAGAAATGTGAAGGTCTCCATGTTTATAGTTTAAGGCTACCCTAAAATAAGGAGATCATATAAGCTTTTACAGACAAAGAAGGAAATGAGCCAAATCGTAAATTTCTATGCTTTTATATTCCTAGCGCACAGACATAGCACACAGCACGGTACATGGAATATAATCCCAGCGCACTTCTGTCCCACAGAGATTACGAATTCTCTTTATGCGCACGTCACCTTTCCCTCCCTGTTTTGCTGTCCAAAGATTAAACACGCATCAGATTAGTTATCAGAGGTTAGACCCCGGAAGGAGAAATGATGCAGAGCGCCCCACTCTCCGGGGGGAAGGGGGAGAGGGCAACATTTCCCCGGTGACTGCGGTTTTAACACCTTCAGTGCTGGAGAAGTTTGCTACACTGTACAAGCCGTGTTTAAAGTGCTTTATATCACAGGGTTAGATACCCTGAAAGACAGGAGAATGAGAACAGTGCAGCGATGTGCATGTCACTCACAGGGAACCGCATCGCTGATCTCGCACCAGTGCCGCTGATGAGAGTATCTCGCATATCCATGTAACCCCCTTTCAGCCAGAGAGCCTGGAAACACATTACTTCGCATGCCTTGCTCACCAGGCAGAACTCGCCTTATATCTTGGCGATATTTTTCTGTGTGTTTGGCCTCTGCGGTTTCTATGGCGATACCTGGAAGGTCCATCCCTGAGACCAAGTAGTTCACGGCTCAGTATCTCGGGTACAAAAACAAAATGGCATGAAGGGACAGAAAACAGCGTTCATGAGAGCGGCTCAGAGCAGGATTAATGAACCCTTTCACCCAGAGGGACCTGCAACTCCTTACAGCACATTCACATTGCAAAGTGCTGCAATGCATTGCGGACTCGTCTGGCAACGAAAGGGTCAAGTCCTCTTCGCACTTTTATCCGATCGAGTGTTAACGAGCTGCACAATACATATCGGATTTAATATCTACAATACATTCCCTCTGTGGGAAGCGGCTGGGAAATAACACCCAGGAGCCACACCTGGGGCATGAAACGGAAGGGCAAAGCTGGAATGACATGGTCAAATAGTCTTCATTCAAGCGTAGAATGTTCAAAGAGGTTAGCAGCAAGGGTCAGCACCTGTGAACATGGCTAATTGCTCTATAAAGGGGACAGAGGGCAGAGACAGTCTACACATAGGAGCTGCCTCAGATCATGAACTCTTGCATGAGTGTTAGCAAGTTATAGAGCAGGGATGGTTAACTCCAGTCTTCAAGGGCCACCAACAGGTCAGGTTTTCAGGATATCCCTGCTTCAGCACAGATGGCTCAATCAGTGGCTCAGTCAAAGACTGACAGAGTAGCTGGCAGTACTGTATTTATCAGCACAAGAGGAGTGGGCAGTACTGTATTTATCAGCACAGGAGAGGAGCGGGCAGTACAGTATATATCAGTGCAAGAGAGGAGCGGGAAGTACTGTATAAATCAGCGCAGGAGAGGAGCGTGGCAGTATTGTATTTATCAGTGCAGGAGAGGGGCGGGCAGTAGTGTATATATCAGCACAGGAGAGGAGCGTGGCAGTATTGTATTTATCAGCACAGGAGAGGGGCGGGCAGTACAGTATTTATCAGCACAGGAGAGGAGCGGGCAGTACTGTATTTATCCGCATAGGAGAGGAGCGAGCAGTACTGTATTTATCAGTGTAGGAGAGGAGCGGGCATTAGTGTATATATCAGCGCAGGAGAGGGGCGGGCAGTACTGTATTTATCAGCACAGGAGAGGGGCGGGCAGTACTGTATATATCAGCATAGGAGAGGAGCGAGCAGTACTGTATTTATCAGTGTAGGAGAGGAGCGGGCAGTAGTGTATATATCAGCGCAGGAGAGGGGCGGGCAGTACTGTATTTATCAGCATAGGAGAGGAGCGAGCAGTACTGTATTTATCAGTGTAGGAGATGAGCGGGCAGCATTGTATATATCAGCACACAGTTATTAAGCAGCTGAGAGAGTGGGGAGAAGCTATGATGCATGCCAGCAACCACTGGGGCGGCCAGAGTTTTGGGGGCTGCCTGTTGCCTACCAATCACATACAATATGGTTACTGTCCGCTGCTGTTTCTTTTACTTTTGCTACATCACCCCCTTACTTCCAGGATTTCTTCAGCTGAAGCCTGTGGTTATTACATAAACATTAGGTACAACTCACTGCATATGTATTATCTCACATACTGTGCTCATATTTTTTTTTAATACGTCCCAAAAAGTTTTTCAAGTAATACGAAAAACCACTGACTAGCACTTTGCAGACTGTGTATATCTTACATTTCCTGAGGACATGCTTTTTTTGCAACATGGCAATTTCTTATTATTGGCATTTCTGTACAAGGATTTTACACGGACAGTTGTACTCTCTGCAATCTGTTTATTGATTGCTAGCAACAGCCTGCATTTTATACTTATATTACTTTGTGTATGTAGAATATCTTAGAAAAAAAAGAAGAAATAATTGGAGGCTGCAATAACTTTTAATGGACCAGGACATTATTATAGATTACCACAAAATAAAATCCTAGATCGGGAGAGATGCAGCAACAGAAAGAAAAGACTCAATGCAAACAGCAGAAAATAAGCTGCAGAAAGGCAGAAAAGTGTGTATTGCACAAATCAACCAATCCACCAAGATGGAGATACATTGCAGGAACCATTTTTCAATATTTAGCTCTCTGGTCGAATGCTTCTGAATTTACCATTTAGAAACCAAACAGCCCATTCAACATTTTCTTCTAAAACATAAGATTTTTTGATCTTTGATACAATACAGAAAACACTAGCAGATGTTTTTTAATTTTTTTATTTTTTACTAAGTGATACATCACTTGAATGGATCACAGGATGCCTTCTGAAATAGCACCACTTAGTAAATATGGACCTGCATCTGGAGAGTTACAGGATAGAAAACTTCTGTAGAAAGCATAAAAAGGTTATATGAGGTGATGCATGTTTGAAAAAATATAATGCTTTAAAATAGCAATTCCCCCCAGAAGCCTGAGTTGAACTTACATAATGTTAGTATTTAGCCCCCTGCGCATATTCTGTTCCTGAAGAATATCACGTTTTTAAACATTAGAAATTATTATTTTTTTTTTTTAAATCTCTAGTTTCTGAGGTTTCCTTGATAACCGTTACCCCCCAGTGGGCTCAGAGGAAAGCGGACTTTTAACCACCTGGAACACCTAATATTTAAAATGCTTATATCCCCTGAAATAAAAACAGCGGCCAGCGCGGACTCTGGCTTTAAACCTCGTTAGTGCTAAACTAGGCAGGGGGCGAAAGGCCCGCTGGCAGGAAATGGGTTAATATCCCTTTTATAGCTGAGCACTGGCAGAATAGTTCCGAGAGGTCAGCAGTGGTGGGCTATCCGGGCAGTTAAAAGGTTAAACGACGATGTGTTCCTTGTGCAGCAACATGTAGAAGAACGCGTTAATAAGGAACAGCTGCGCCGAGGGTTTTCTAGCGGCCGGTCCTGGTGCAACCGGCAAACTTCTATAGTGTAGCAAAGTTCTGCTACTTAATGAACTCCTTTGGTAAAACATTACAAAGCAATTACGGGGCTACCGATTGTCACACACAGAAGAAGCTCTGTCACACTGCTTTTTTTCCTAAAGAAACTACACCGCAATTTTTGTTATTGTAAAATAAAAGGGGCTGCTGATTCAAATAGGGTGCAGGACAAAACAACAGCAGGTATCCATCTGAACGGAGCTGCTGCAGATGGGTACGGAAGAGTGTTTCATTCTGCATGCAGTTATGCATAAAAGGTTGGGAGGGGAGTCCTTGGTGACAGTGAATGGTCACAGCAGAGAGTTTCGCCGGGGACAAACAGTGTACGGAGTTTACTTCATAAAGGGCCCCAGGTCCTTATGTCTCTCTTTGCAGAAATGTTTTAATTTGGCTTTTAAACCTGTTTGCTGGAAGAGCCTGCGAGTGCATGCTCAGCGTGGCATACGGCTTCCCGTGTTATAGCAGCTTCCCGTGTTATAGCCAGCCGCTTCCCGTGTTATAGCCAGCCGCTTCCCCGTGTTATAGCAGCTTCCGTGTTATAGCCCGCCGCTTCCCCGTGTTATAGCAGCTTCCGTGTTATAGCCGCTTCCCTGTATTATAGCCGCTTCCCTGTATTATAGCCGCTTCCCTGTGTTATAGCAGCTTCCGTGTTATAGCAGCTTCCGTGTTATAGCCCGCCGCTTCCCCGTGTTATAGCAGCTTCCGTGTTATAGCCGCTTCCCTGTATTATAGCCGCTTCCCTGTATTATAGCCACTTCCCCGTGTTATAGCAGCTTCCGTGTTATAGCCGCTTCCCTGTGTTATAGCAGCTTCCGTGTTATAGCCGCTTCCCTGTGTTATAGCAGCTGCCGTGTTATAGCCGCTTCCCGTGTTACAGCAGCCGCTTCCCGTGTTATAGCCACTTCCCCGTGTTATAGCCAGCCGCTTCCCGTGTTACAGCAGCCGCTTCCCGTGTTATAGCCACTTCCCCGTGTTATAGCCGCTTCCCCGTGTTATAGCCGCTTCCCTTTGTTATAGCCGCTTCCCCGTGTTATAGCAGCTTCCGTGTTATAGCCGCTTCCGTGTTATAGCAGCCGCTTCCCCGTGTTATAGCAGCTTCCGTGTTATAGCAGCCGCTTCCCCGTGTTATAGCAGCCGCTTCCCCGTGTTATAGCCGCTTCCCCGTGTTATAGCCGCTTTCCGTGTTATAGCCGCTTTCCGTGTTATAGCCGCTTCCCGTGTTATAGCCACTTCCCCGTGTTATAGCCGCTTTCCCCCGTAGGTAAAGCCGCCGCTCCCGTGTCTAAGCAACTTCCGGTTATTATAGCCGCTCCACCGTGTTATAAAGCCGCTTCCCGGTTATAGCCGCTTTCAGGGTTATAGCCGCTCCGTGTTTACAGCCGCTTTTCCGTGTTATAGCGCTTCCCCGTGGTTATAGCCACTTCCCGTGTTATAGCCACTTCCCCGTGTTATAGCCCACTTCCCCGTGTTATAGCCATTCCCCGTGTGTATAGCCCTCCCAGTGTTAGAGCCACTTCCCCGTGTTATAGCAGTCTCCCGTGGTTAAAGCCAGCGCTCACGTGTTATGCCAATTCACCGTGTTTATGCCGCTTCCCCGGTTTATAGCCGCTTCCCGTGTTTATCCAGCCGCTTCCCCGTGTTTATAGCCGCTTCCCAGTGTTACAGCCGCTTCCGGTTTGTTTATAGCCGCTTCCCCGTGTTATAGCCGCCCCGTGTATAGTCGACTTCGTGTTTTAAGCCAGCCGCTTCCCTGTGTTATAGCCGCTTTCCGTGTTATAGCCACTTCCCCGTGTTATAGCCGCTTCCCCGTGTTACAGCCAACACCCCCTTCCGTGGTATAGCCAGAAGTGTCCCCGTGGTATATCCACTTCCCGGAGCCGCTTCCCCGCAGTATAGCCAGCCACTTCCCAGTTGTTTAGCCGCCCTTCCCCAGGTTATAGGCCACGTCCCCCGGTTATACATTCCACGTGTTATAGCCACTTCCCCGTGTTATAGCCACTCCCCGTGTTATAGCCATTCCAGGTATAGCCGCTTCCCCGTGTTATCAAGCCGTTCCCAGTGTTTATAGCCCACTTCCACGTGTTAAGCCACTTCCCCGTGTTACAGCCGCCTTCCCCGGGTTACAGCCGCTTCCCCCGTGTTCTGCCGTTCAGGTTCACCAAACACCCCTTCCGTGGTATAAGCCAGAAGTGTCCCCGTGGATATCCACTTCCCGGGCCTTCCCGCATGCAGATTCCGTGTATAGTTTATAGCCACTTCCCCGTGTTTAGCACTTACCCGCTGGATAGACGGCTTTCCCGTCGTGTTATAGCCGCTTCCCATGTTCCTATAGCGATTCCCACGTTAAGTCCGGATGCG
This sequence comes from Ascaphus truei, assembly GCA_036426205.1. NCBI lineage: Eukaryota > Metazoa > Chordata > Amphibia > Anura > Ascaphidae > Ascaphus > Ascaphus truei. Next base: position 24,380,601 of record CM071576.1, read on the forward strand.
CTCCCCGTGTTACAAGCCGCCTTCTCCAGTGTTACAGCACTTCCCCGTGTTATAGCCACTTCCACGTGTGTATAGCCACTCACCCGTGTTATAGCCACTTCCCCCGTGTTATACCCGCTTCCAGTGTTATAGCCGCTTTCGTGTTATAACAAAGCCGTTTTCCGGTGTCTTATAGCCGCTTCCGTGTTATTATAGCCAAGCCGCTTCCCCCGTGTTATAAGCCGCTTCCGTGACAGTTCCGGTTATAGCCGCTTACCCGTGTTATAGCCGCTTCCCTGTTAAGCCTTTCCGCGTTTGCCCCCGGAGTGTTATAGCCGCTTTACCCGGTTATAGCCACTTTTCCCAGGTTATAGCAGCTTTCCGTCTATATAGCCCATTCCCGTGTTAGGCCGCGTCCCGTGTTGTTATACCGTCCCGCCGCTTCCCTGTGTATATAGCCGCTTCCCGTCTGTTATAGCACGCTTCACCCGTGTTATAGCCGCTCCCGTGTTTATAGCCGCTTCCACGGTTAGCGATTTTGTTATAGCACGCTTTCCGTGTTATAGCCGCTGTTCCACGTGTTTTATAGCGCTCCCGTGTAGCAGCCGCCAGTTACCCCGTGAACAACCAAACCCCCTTCCGTGGTAAAGCCAGAAGTGTCCCCGTGGTATATCCACTTCCCGGAGCCGCTTCCCCGCAGTATAGCCAGCCGCTTCCCAGTGTTACAGCCGCTTCCCCGTGTTATAGCCACTTCCCCGTGTTATAGCCACTTCCCCGTTCGTTATAGCCACTTCCCCGTGTTATAGCCACTTCCCCGTGTTATAGCCACTTCCCCGTGTTACAGCCACTTCCCCGTGTTACAGCCCGGCACTTTCCGTGTTATAGCCACTTCCCCGTGTTATAGCCACTTCCCCGTGTTACAGCCCGGCACTTTCCGTGTTATAGCCAGGCACTTCCTGTGTTATAGTCAGTCGCTTCCCCGTGTTATAGCCACTTCCCCGTGTTATAGCCAGGCACTTTCCGTGTTATAGTCAGTCGCTTCCCCGTGGTATAGCCGCTTCCCTGTGTGGGTATATCCCTTTGCATGTTATTAAAGGGTTCCGTTAAGAGGAGCCCAAAGCTTCCCTGACACAGAGAAGCAACTTCACAGCACATTGAGGCCACATCTTTAGCGTACAAGGGAAAATGGGAGGGGGAAGAGGCAAACCGAAAACAAACGCAATGATAACTTGGAATTTTTAGAGTCAAGACATAATGATTTAAATAAACAAAGGGGAAATGTCGATGGAAAGATGCTGAACATGTGACCATATCTGTATATACAGTAACTGGTGTTTGGAGCCTTTAGTGATGTCGGTACATACTGCAATACAATGAGGTACATGAAACATTGGGTGAACAGCAAAGTCCAAAAGTAAGTTCTCCTACAGTGTCCATCTTTCCTCTCTTGACTATTACCGTAATATTACCTATCATTAGTTCCTTACCTGCTGCATGCTACGGATGTAGGTCCAGAGAATACTATCTACGGATATTACATATGGACATTATATTTTGGGACTCCTTGCTATGCTCTGTGAGTTCCCATTACTGCGATTTTTGGAGCCAAGAGTAGTCTTTTGTTTTTTGCAATACAATGAGGACTGGCGTTCTTGGGCAATAATGTTGGAGAATAGTGTGAGTTTGCTGTATTATTCGTATCTTCTGCAGAACAGAGTCATGAACATGCAGACGTAATGTCATTTTAAGCAGTGATATGGGGTCTGTTGCTGTTTGATGCTTGTAGCTAGGATACACAACTTGTAGGACTCAGGAGGAGACAGTTGAAGCAGCTGTGCCACTTAGCATAAAATCCACATTCATATAATTCAGGGGTGACCAACTCCAGTCCTCAAGACCAGCAACAGGTCAGGTTTTCATGATGTCCCTGCTTCAGCACAGGTGGCCCAGTCGAAGACTGAGCCACTGATTGAGCCACCTGTGCTAAAGCAGGGATATCCTTAAAACCTGACCTGTTGGTGGCCCTTGTGGACTGGTATAATGGATAAGCAATTACGTGAAAGCACTCGCCTTTCAACGCACTCACCACGGTTTAACATGTATTTAATAACAGTAAACACTTAAATAAAGTATTTTTCAGGTTTTGCATATACTTGGAAGTATACTGCTGGTGATGGAGATTTCTGAACAGTCCTGGGATAAATTACAACTGGCAGGCATTGATATCAAGTCCCACAAATCAGGTTATATCATGCATTCTAAACAGAGTTATAATAGAAGAAAAGGGGAAAAGAAAGCCAACACCCAAATATAGAGCATTACAAACTAATCATCAACATCTTAATATTTTGCATAGCACACAGACTCACCTGGCTCTGTTGGGCTCTTTTGTCATGTCCCAGGCCCAGGTGATGAAGTTCTGACTCAAGTATGAGACAATGGATTCGGCACAGAGCATCTGGGAGCAGAACACGTTGGCGAGGACGCTCTCGTCGTGGTGAAGGTAGATAGCCAGAAGCTTTCTCTGAAACACACACATGGACAAGGCAGGTCAGGAAGGACTCCCATCAGGTCAGGAAGGACTCCCATCAGGTCAGGAAGGACTCCCATCAGGTCAGGAAGGACTCCCATCAGGTCATTATTAAAAGTACTGGGTATGATTATAAACAGGAGTTGTATCCTACTAAAGTGAACGGGGAGGACTTTGAAGGAGTGCAGGAAAACGGTATGAGGGATTTACACATACCAGCTTGCCATTCGTCATGGTTGGTCCTCCATCAGGGGTGGTCAACTCCAGTCCTTAAGGGCCACCAACAGGTCGGGTTTTAAGGATATCCCTACTTCAGCACCGGTTGCTCCATCAACAACTGAGCCACCTGTGCTGAAGCAAAGATACCCTTAATACCTGGCCCGTTGGTGGCCCTTGAGGCCTGGAGTTGGCCACCCGCGCCCTACATCGTCACCTTTGAATGTGGAGGCACCTCTAGCAGGGAAAGGGCTAAGCAGACATACTGTTTAATATGGAAAACTCCATATTTACAGTGAAAACGAGGGAGATTTCTAAATCATCTATTGACTAGAAAGGAGATGGGGGAAATATTTACAGGGAGAAAGTAGAAAAATTATCGCTTTCTCCTCTCCAAGTCAGGAAATATCTTTAACAGACAGGGAGGTCTGGCGTATATGGAAGATCATTGTGTAACGGGTGTGCAATTACCAAAAAGCAGATTTTATAGTTACAGTAAGGTGCAACAGTAATCAGTCTTTACAAGGTGTAGTAAATTTTGCATGAAGATAAAATGCATCTTTAACCCCTTGTGTGGCAGAGGTAAACAAAATACAACACGGATTCAGCCCTGAAAGCAGTGTGGACTAAAACTCAACTCTTCTATCTAAGGAACATAGCCAGGATTAAGCACTCTATCCCAACCAGAGGATCTTACTACGCTTGTCCATGCCTTTGTGTCCTCATGCCTGGACTACAGCGACACACTCTACCTTGGTCTTCCGGAAAAAGAGCTGCGCCGCCTGCAGCTGGTGCAGAACGCTGCGGCCAGATTGTTAACTAACCAGACCCGTTCTTGCCACATGACACCTGTCCCACGTTCTCTGCACTAGCTGCCTGTAAAATGGCGAATTTATTTAAAGATTGGCTTGTTGACATTCACAGCACTACATCACCAGGGTCCCAGCTATCTGACAGAGCTTCTAGCTCCCTACTGTCCCAATCGCTCACTTCCATCTGCAGATGAAGGACTCCTAACAGTTCCCAGAATCTCCTCAACTTCCGTTGGGGCCCGAGCTTTTAGCCAAACTGCTACCTCTCCTTGGAAGAGCGTGCCCCGTACAGTCCGAGAGACACCCTCTCTGGGAATCTATAAAAACAGGCTCAAGACCTACCTGTTTACCCAGGCATTGAATTAATGAACCACAACCTGTCCGGCATTTAATAGCTACAGCACCGTCCCATCCTGTATTGCATCTTTCCTTGTTGTATAACCTTCAATGTTTTCTTCTGTTTTCCTTTTTGTAACTGTGAAGCGCTTTGAGTCCCATTGGGAGAAATGCGCTATATAAATACAATTATTCTTATTATTAGAAATCCTGGGTGTTGGGCGGGCAGGATCCTGTAATTAAACATTACCGACCCGCGGGGCTTTAATTTAGAAAGGGGAAGAAAGAGGCTGGGGAAGATCAGCAGTGTCTGTTCAGAGGATCATCCATTCTGCATTTCAAAGCGCAACCTCCATGCAATATCCTAAGTTACTGTGCTAGAATCTCCCCCATTCTACAGCGGCTCTGAGAGAGGCACGGTAAGGATGTGTTTACACAGTGCTTAGGCCCTTAGAATAAGCTCCCAGCTCTTACAGAGAGCCCAACAATTATTCATCTGGACCAATTCACAAAGCCGGGGAAGATTAAATGCCCATGCTGGGAAGACAGGCGAATGCAGGCTGGTGGAGAAGCCAGAAAACCCCTTAAAAGCCCCTGCACGGCTTCATTATTTCCCCCGCAAGGAAACCGTAGGAAAGTGTTTAGTTAGAGAAAAACCCACATTGACCTCACTCTAAACCCTTTAATCTTTCCTTTGTTGTTGTCCCGCTTTGTGGTCGGGAGATGGCAATTCTAGTCTCCCTGGCTCTGCAAAAGCAGCAATAAAAAACAAAAATAAAAGTGTAGGCACAGTTTCTAGAAAAGGTAACTGCATTCTGCACCGAACTTCTTCCCCCCCACCCTTCCCTCAAATAGCTGGATCACATATTTCACATAGCAAATTAAATAATCTAAATCACATGCGTGTAGCAGATTTCAGCCACACAGCAAAGAGTGACGGCAATTAGGAGAATATTCCCAGGAGTGGCCACCTTTATAAGGTATCTAAAACGGATAACTATTGGACTATTTCCCACACGTGAGGAGGATGTAAAAAGAACAATATGTATAAGGGACAAATATGTTCAACCTACAGGAGAGGGAAGTGAATCTGTGTTGAAGCGTCACACCGATGTGTAAACTTCATATTCTAAAAATTAGTTATACCAAGAAATGTGTGTCACATACAAACCGTGTATCCAGTGCCCTCCACGGGCACATAACACCGGTGCCTTAAATCCCTGCCCGAAAGGGCATGCAATCTAATTTTCATTCCCGTGCCATATGGAGATAAAATATCTTGTTCAGAACCGCTTAAGTTAGCACTGAATCTGCAACTCTTTCCCAATTCATAGGGCAGTCCCTTAGCTCACTTTGGATGAGAGCCAGATGAGATTATTTAGTGTAGTCTGTAGCAATCCTATGTGCTGGGTAGCGCGCACTATACTGTAATTGTCATTCGTTTTCACTTCCATTGGGAGAAAAGCGCTCTATGAAATAAAGTGGTTACTATTATTATAGTCCCGTCATTTTTGTATAAAATACTTCGTTGCTTTATTTTCTAATGAGTTGCATCATTAGATTAAAAATACACCAAATAAATGCTTTGGGGGACTCCCACCTATTTTCTGCACTCATCCATTCACGCAAGTTTCTCCTTTGCTGATGGACACAGGCCCACGGAGGGTGCCCCTCTTATAATTGACTCTAAAAAAATCAATACAAACAAATCAGACAAATGGATGGTAAGAGAGTACAGTATTTTATTACAATTCTCTGCCGCTCTGTGCATCTCAGATTAAACATCTAACTATACACTTTCTTGCTCTGTACAAGGTTGTCACTTCTCTGCCTCACTGTCTCTACTGCTCTTTCACCCTGGAAGCCTATCTCTGCACTGACCTCCATCGCTGAAAGCAGCATGTCAGTCTGAGGCCTGGGACATAGTTATTCTAGTAGTGCGGAGGCGCGCTGAGGCTCAGGGAAAGCGGTGCTTTCCCTGGCCTTACACAGCGCGCCGTCCGTGGGCGTGTCGGGGGCGGGCCAGTGACGTCACGGAGCTGGTTCGCTCTCATTGGGCGAACCGCTCACGTGACCGGCCCTGCGCTCCGGCAAGCGGGGAAATGTCAAAACGCCGTCAGACACATACTTCCCCCAAGCGTGCTGACGCGTGCGCGAGCCCCTGCTAAAGCCGCTCTCATTGCGGCTGCAGGGGCTCAGTGCCGAGCAGCAGCACGGCTCAGCGCATAAGCGCTGACCATGCCCGAGGCCTTAGAATCACTTACCACCATGCTGCCCTTTTCCAATTCCCTTGCTCTCTGCCCGCTCTATAACCTATGAAACAGATTTTCCATAAAAAGGAAATGGTAAAAACCCAATACACTCAAACGCACATCTATCGCTCGAGTGTGGGGGAGGACCACCAGGCCCATTCACTCACTGTGAAGGAGGAGCCAGTCAGAAGGAAACTGGCCCCCCAACTTCCGCATCCAGGCCCCTTCCTCTGCCAGTCTGTCCTGACTGTCCCCACCCTTCGGAGGCCCGATCTCCAGGTCTCACATGGGTTTCCCAATTATGTTACATTCTGTAAAACAGGTGTGGCCACCTTCAGTCCTCAAGGGCCAACAACAGGCCAGGCATTAGGGATATACCTGCATCAGCACAGGTGGCTCAATCAGTGGCACTGATTGCGCCATCTGTGCTGAAGCAGGGATATCCTTACAATTTGCCCTGTTGGTGGCCCTTGAGGACTAGAGTTGGCCACTCTTGCTCTAAAACATTATGCAGCATTTACATGGCAGATAACCTGCTTACTGGTGGGAAGATGCAAAAACAAGCACCGAGCATGTCCTATTATAGCTCCTATATTTGCCTTTAAAAAGCAATCACCCTTGAACTGCAACACACTCCATTCACAGCGTGTACAGAGCGCAGTAGGATAAGGAAGTTTACAAGCAGCAACCTCACTTAGGGCTGTTTTAGCTTTTTGGACTTGTGGGGTTGAGAAGGGTCCCTGGTTACATTCTTTGAGGCCAAACAACGTTGCAGTGGCTAAAAAAATAAATATATAGCATAAACCTTTCTAAGTAGTATTTATATCAGATGTTTTGTGCTCAAAGATCCATGTAGGAGGCTACATACAGAGATGATGGTATGTAAGAGCGCATGCGTGTGCAGTTATGCATCAACACACATGGGTTATGATGGAGTGACAGACGAAGGACTAAACCACAAAGCTTCCCCCCTCCTCCTCCTCCTGGATGAAGATACTGCAGTAAGCATCGGAGCAGATTCTACGACTGTCAAGTGGCCCCAGTGTGATGGCCCTGAAGGGGATTTCATTAAGATGGGGCTGAGTGCGATATCGTGAGAAACACGTTATCAAATGGAGTGTTTTACTTAGTGATTAAGCAGATACCAGTTCACGAAGCTCTCCAAATCCTCCATAATCCAGGCACTCCAATAAACATTTAATGAGCAGAGGAGTTCAAAAAGCCTGGCGGGGGATTTAAACCTTCAATCTTGTTTTTATTGACTCTGGAAAACTCAATTTCTGTCTCCAGTTCATCTGTTCTGATGCTCTGCGACATTTTATATTAAACATCAGATATGAAGTTGAGAACAGAGATATATATATATATACACATACACACACCTTATATATATATCACACACACACACATATATATATATATATATACACAAACACACACATTAGATATATCACACACACACACACACACACACACATTATATATATAATAGAGATATATAGACCACACCACACAGTGAAGTGGTATACACACACGAACACACACAGGAGAGGGAGACAGACCAGGAGAGAAAGGAGAGAGAAGTAGAGAGAGATAGAGAGAGAGAGAGACAACAGGAGAGAGAGAGACGCACAACACACAACAGGAGAGAGAGAGAGAGAGAGAGAGAGAGAGTAGAGAGAGAGAGAGGAGAGAGAGAGACACACAGACACACACGAGGGAGAGAGGACACAGACACACACAGCAGATGATACGACAAGCAGACACACACAGAGTAGAAGCACACACAAACCTATATATATCTATATAGATAACACACCACACACACACACACGATATATATATATATATATAGATATATTATAATACATACACCACACCCACACACACACACACACACACACACACACACACACACACACACGTACAAATACAGTATATACATAAGCATACATACATCTCCCCCCCTCCCCCAAGAGATAACTATGGGAGGTTTATCACATTGAAAGAATGACAGATAATGATAATAAATCCTGAACTGTTTCAATAGCTTGAGAAGACTGCAATACATTTAATCTAAATCTATATAAAACATATATAAAAAAAGCAGTAAGAATGTACACACACACACTTCTGCTATTTCTTTTTCTTTGCGTTGTGTCATTGCAGTGCACAGGGCCATCTTTACCTAAATAAACGTGTATTTAGCATGGATGCGATGGTTTGTAGTGAACACACATTTATTAGGGAGGGAAGTCTCTGTGCACTGCCGTGATGGGACTCTCCTTCATCCTCACGGCAGTGCACACCGGACCGATATACCACAGCAGTTCTAACGTGGGAGGGATTAGGAGGTCACAATGGCTTGTTACACCTTTACACCTTACAAAAGGAAGTATCAGCTGATGTCGTAACATGCCATCTATAATGTTTAATGAATGTGTTGACTTAAGTCCACGTAGCCGACTTGCATATCTCTGCTGCGAAAGCTTGACCTCTCTCAGCCCATGAAGCTGCCATAGTTTTAGTCAATGATGATGGAAGAGCCATTTCTTGGTTTTAAATTAATGTCCTCACTTCATGAAAAACCATATACAGCTTCTTTATAGAAAGTGCTTGTAGTTCGCTAGTTCTTCTGATGAATATGACTGTCACAAGCAAAAAAAATTGTAAGGGTCAAGAGCCTCCTACTGACATCCTGAAGTGGTTCAACAGGCTTTGTTGAAAGAGCGGAGCACATGAAAGGTAAATCCCAAGATGGTACCTGCACGGTTATCCTTGGACTGATTTTACCAATCACCTAGAAAAATCTCACAGCCTACAGATGTCTTGCTAAAAATTGAGCTCTGACAACCCCAACAGTCGTCATCAGTACTTCCAAAGAGCCAAGTGCTAGATCTTTATCGAAGACCTGCTAGAGAAATTCTAAAATGAGTTGAACAAAAATCTGATGAGGATTCAGAATTATTTTAATCCAAAATTCAAAATATCTGCAAACTCTAGTGTAGGCCCCATTGGTGGAGACACTGACTGTTTATAGAATGTAAATTAAAGAAGAATGGCCCCTGAGGCTGCTAAGATTTTCCTTTCAACAAGTTTTATGTCAAATTCAATCTGCTCAGAATATTCAATCCTGATATAGAATTTGGCCCTACTTTATCATATCTGGAATCGGAGGTAAGTGCCATGGAGGTTGAACAGATATCTGGAGGGACTTTGAGAACCACATTCTTCTTGGCCAGTAGGAACTATTGCTACTAGCACGATCTTGATGTTTTTCAATTTCATCAGAACCTTAGGAATCAATGGAAAAGTGGGAAAGATATATTGCAGCTGGAACACCAAAACCCACGTCGTGGCATCCAGATAAAGGGCTGATCACTCGTGAACCTTGAACAAACGCTTTTTCGATTCTTCCTTGTTGACATCAGATCTATACAGGGCCAACCCCATCTGCGTACTAACACCTGGAAGATTACAAGACTTAACTCCCACTTTGCTTGACAAATTATATGCCAGTTCAGGCAATCTTCCTGACAGTTAAGTGAACCTGGATTGTGAATTGCCAAAATACTACAGTATTTACCTTTTTCTCTGCCCACCTGGGAATTTTCAAAGCATGGTGCATCAGCATTTGATTCCTTGCTCTTCATTGTTTGTTCAAATATGCTACCACTGATATTGTCCAACTACACTCTCAGATCTACATCTGCCAACTGACTTTGAAAAGCTTGAAGCATAATAGACACGTTCTTCAATTCTACGGCATTGGAAGACAAGATCCCAACTTCTGACAGGACAACCTGCATCATCCTGAAGCCTGGATGTGCTTCCCATCCTTTCTTGCTGGCGTCTGCGGTCAGGAAAACCCATAAAGGCGGAGAAATGGGATTTCCTTTGTTCCGATTGCAAGGATTCTCTCAGGTGCCAATTTGGCGTTAAAGCCTTATTCGCTAATCCAAAAAGTCCTGTTTTATGTTCCAAGACGCCAGGAGAAGTTCCCTCATATGAAGCCTGGCCCATGGTAGCTGCTTGGATGGATGTTGACATGTAATACAACTGTCACACATTCTCAGACAGATGATACTGGCCTTTCTCAATTTTAAGATGAATGGTCCCGGAAGGGAAAGGAAAGCGGAGCACTGCCATGCAAAAAACAGGTAATCTGGGGCTACAGCGATTCTGATGAAAAAATCTTTAATGAGTATTAAACAGCATGGTGCAGACAAGTAAAAAGGTGTCTCTTACGCGTTTCATCAGAGAGTATAAAGAAGAGAGACTAACTGGCTGACATCAGTCAAGCTTCTCAAGTGCCCAGCTGATCGTTTTTGGACCAGGACCAGCACCCAGTGACCTTATCCTCCTAGAGATTTTCTCTTTTATTCCTCATTTCGTATTGGACTTGCACGTGTATATTTAAGCCAGGATTCCTTACATCGTTATGGAATATCGGGGCCCCAGATGAGTACCATTCTGCTGAGATAATTATCTCTCAATGCGCTATTTCTAGCTACACCTGAGTGTGCTATTCTAGAAATCTCTAATTTTGACAACAAATGTTCGCACAGATTTATGCTACAGTATGTGGCACGCGCTTCTGTGTGTCTTTTTTCAATAGATTTCGTTGGATGTGGTTCATTCTCTTAGAAGCTGCGGAAACGTCACTGCACTTTATATCCTTTTAAATATTTAAATTATGGACACTTTACATTATCCCTATATTTAATAGTTTATTAACATGCAAATAAGGTGCATGCCTTTCAGGCAAAAGGTGACACATTTTGTGCTTATTTGCATGTTATTTCCCAGAATCCCTTGCTGCAGTGGGAGCACTGTATGCTAGGTGATAATGGTGAAAGGCAGGGTTACAGACTTGTCTAAGACATGTGAATGTGCTCACAAGAGATATTCTTTATTGGCTATATGCAAACGGTGGAGGTTTCTTGTCGCCTTTTTCACCCACCATAACTTAAATAATGTGTATGGTAAACCTACCCAGCTTGAAAATTGCAAAGCCAGTACAACAAACCTCACACTGATGAGACCCAAAAGGGTACTTTATTGTACTTAATATAAAGGCAGAAACACTATTTCTGTCATGATAAACAGACCACAAAATCCTTTGAAAGCAGGATGGTAAGAAATACAGGGCGAGGGAACAGACCAACTGACTTTGTACAAGCGTCACAATGAATTGTGTTATGTGGCTAACACACTTAGATCTCTTGTTAAACAATATTATCCCTGTCCCAGTCATTGATATCAGCCCAATTATCACTTACGTCTCTTGCTTTCCCGTAAAACGCCTCCTGGAAAGAAGCCTCTAGCGAGCCAATGAAAAAAACAGGATGGCAGTCACCATATCTGGGAGGGAGGAAACACGCATACAGGTAAGAATGTGTAATACACCCTTTATTTATGCTGGTAATGTTTTATTCAATAAGAAAAGAGAAATCCAGTAACAACAAGAATCTTTACGAGTCAGTAGGTTCTGAAGAGCAGAAAAAAGTACAGAGATAATCTCAGGTGTGCTGAATTGTCCTCAAACCAGCTTGTACAATGACCTGCATTCTAAGTTCTGTTTTTAAAGTCCAGCACCCATGGCCCTCCTAATTTACTATATCAGTGCATGTTAATGCAATTGTACTATTATCTCCCCTTGCACTGTGCTTTATGCAGATATTGTAATAATATACACATACAATGATCATGATGTGAAGCTCAGATCCCTGATTGATCCCCTAGAGCGCATTGCAAAACATTCTTGCACCCTCTTGTAGGGAGAGGTTCAGCTTACTGAACTGCACTTTACCTGGAGGAGAATTCCGCTGTGAACTGGAGCAAAGCATCACCTTCGTTTTCAGCATTTTCAGGCACTTGGGAAACAAAATAAAGGTTCTTGAAAGAGTGTACGTGTGGCAAGGGGATCTCTGTTTCTGGGTTTATATGACACATTGAGGTACAAGAATAATTAGCGTTAAATCAGAACCTAGGAGAATCAATTAGTCACTGATTATTCTTTATTACCAACCTACAGTGCATCAAAACAAAAACTTTTTTGCACTACCAAGTACAGGGGTGAAAAACTCCAAGGGCCACCAACAGGCCAGGTGTTAGGGATATCCCTGCTTCAGCAAAGGTGGCTCACTGAGCAACCGATTGAGCCATCTGTGCTGAAGCAGGGATATCTCAAATCCCTGGCCTGTTGGTTGCCCTTAAGGACTAGAATTGGCCACACCTGACCTACTACATCAGCTACATTGTGTTTTTTGAAGGCCAGTTCCCAATGCAGGGGAAAAAAAATTGAGTCAGCTGGCATTGCTATGTGTCATTTGCAGCACATGCCAATTCGCTGGGTAGTGGTGGTGTTGCATCTATGACCCCATGTGGCTTCCAAACATTACTTACTCATTGGGGACTTTCCGAGTGCAGATGAAGATGCCATGCCAAAGATTTCGCCATCATCTACCCCGAACTCTGCAGCATCTTCAAAGTCATCTCCATCACTGTCGCTGATCATGTGGACATCTGTGCATTGCTGGGGCATGAAGCAGGACAGCGAGTCAGGGTGGGCACCAAAGGCGGCCACATTATGCCAAAAACCCGGCATCAAGAGAACGATAACAATATTTTCTATTTATTTAGCACCTTTCAATGCCAGAGCACTTTACAAATACACTCCAGTGGCATTTCCCACATCCACGTCTGTGTTTGAACCATGTATGACTGTCCTAGTGCAGGAATGATAGACACCGTATTAGAAGGTACCAAAATGTATTTAACTGTAAATAATCTACCACAATGAAGAAAATTACCATGTACATTTACAAAAAATAAAAGTGCACCAGAAGAGAGGCCAACACATAGCATATACAGAAATAAATAAATAATACGGCAAATGCCTTTGATTAAAGAATACAATGATTTAATAGAGAATGATACCACCCTTGAGGAAGGTCTTCGTTTTGCTCCGTCTCTCTCCTCTGTGATAGGTTACACTATTGACTTCCAATACATGTTCAGTAACGCTGCCATGTAAGCAAGTAGAGGATCCAGGGCACTTCGGATTTGCAAAAAAGAATTTATTCGCTTAGTGGCACACACAATGTTTCGAACTTCAATCAGTTCTTTAGCAAGTGAAACGTTGTGTGCGCCACTAAGAGAATAAATTCTTTTTTGCAAATCCGAAGTGCCCTGGATCCTCTACTTACTTACATGTATCCTGAGAATACACCAGACAGGTTTTTCCCTGAACCACGGAGCACCGGTACTTTAAACGCAAGTATATTGCTAACATTATAGCATTTAAGGTGTGCAAGACTAAAACCTCTGACCATATTACAGTAAAGCTGCCATACATGTTTAGGGGAATATCCCTAAAGTATACCAACCTCTTGCGACTGCTCTCTGGTTTGGGCCGTGGAAGTTCTTCTTGCCACGGTGAGCCGATGACATGGATAACTCAGCCCTGACGATGCCAGCGTCATCTGTGCCGCGGCATGAAAAAAGGAGAGAAAATGCAATGGATTAGATGGCAACGCCTTCTACCCGGCTGCAATAATCCCCCCAACGAGCAAAGGGGTAAAGGTGCAGTTTCCCTAATGCACACGGGAGTTGCAACAAAGTGAAAGCAATCAGCCCTGTAACACCTTGTCTGCCATTTTTCTCAATAATTTAAGATACAGGTTAAGGCCTTTAAGCCTGCCTGTGAATAGCACAGCAATACCCAACATACTGATTGTACACTTACTAGTTATTATGTTAGAAAGGGTCAGTGGGAGGTTTTGGAGTTAAAAGAGGGGGAAAGTACACAGCCATACAACACCTTTTCTGTCATTGTATCTCTAGTTGAACATGGCCAATGAGCTTTTCACATATAGACCCCTATGAGCACAACAGAATGCAAGAATATGCCATACAGCAGGGGTGGGTAATTCCAGTCCTCAAGGGCCACGAACAGGTCAGGTTTTAAGGATATCCCTGCTTCCGCACAAGTGGCTCAATCAGTGGCTCAGTCAAAGACTGAGCCTCTGATTGAGCCACCTGTGCTGAAGCAGGGACTGATTGAGCCACCTGTGCGGAAGCAGGGATATCCTGAAAACCTGACCTGTGGCTGGCCCTTGAGGACTGGAGTTGCCCATCTCTGCCATAGAGACTACAATATATGCAAACACAGGACATACGCAGCAACAATTTCCATGATGCAGCGACCAGGTCTGAGAGATAAAGCAGCTATTACAGATATCACAAAGACCAAAAACACAAATACGCTATAGACTTCTCTGCCAGAGAATAGGTTAAAAGGGAACAGTAACACAACTAGTATTTGGAAACTGAACAGGCGGAGAAGCTCGTCTGAAGTTAGAGCGCAGAGACTTTCTGTCTCTCTGAATGCCCCTGACAGACTGAGTGTTGAACTTGCGGTCTGCCCTGAGGGAAACAAACCTTTCATTCTGCCCCAGGGGAGACCAGCAGAGGGGCATTTTATTTCCCGAGCACAACATCATCCTAAAATTAACAGAGCAGCGCGAGGTGTGGAGCGGCTGGTGACTGTCAGACATAAACTTTCCAGCTTGGCTTCTGTTGTGGATATATTCATGTGAATGACAAAGTATATTCCCTCGCTGCTTCCCGCTGCAGAGGAGGACCGAACGGTCACAAGCATGGGAAGATAATGAGGCCAACCTCCAATACAGACAATAGATACACAACATTACCCCTTCACTGCCAGGCCTGTAAACCATTACATTGCAATGCCTTTCAGGGCCCTATGACAGCAAGACAGCATTCAGCTGAAAGAGGGGGGAGTATTTAAAAAAGGTTTGGCCCCAGTGGTAAAGATAGTGTCTGAGGTGGGACGGAGGATCTTGTTCAAGGCTTAGCGCCTGCTCCATCCCAACAATATTACAACATGTAAAGATAATGAAATCATATTTTCCTAATATTACCTTGTGCCACACTGAACAGAGCTGTGATGCACTGGACGCACTATAAAATAATCATAACATTTTACAGGGGCAATAACCTGTGTTGAGATGCAGCAATCAGCCTGTCCAGATACAGTGACACAGCTTAGCAATTAAAAGGTCTTTTAGAAACGTCATTAGGGTGCCTCTTGGGGAGACTAATTGATACGTGATATAGTGAAGTGAATTACCAATATAGATAGCTACTTCTCTAACCAGTGAGAGCAGTAGGGCGAGGATACAGTGTGCTGGGAGCATTAGACTTTGCATGCTGTCAATACAGTCTCTAGCTTTCCTTTGGGTTCTGGGTTTGTCCTATTCATTTCCTTCCATTCCCTTTCTCTGTACGTATTCTATCTGTGCTGGGGGGATGCTCGGTGCATCAACTAGCCTAACAGTAAGGAATCCAAGGCATACCCCTTAGTTTTCATGATACCCTCCATCTTCAATTCCCACAACTTGACCATTTTGTTACTTTGTGTATGGCATCTGCAATATTTGGAAATGAAGGAAACCTGCTTGTGAAACAGATGTGTAGCAGAGCACATGATGAATTGGTTTCCAGCTCTCTGGCAGTGCAGCGGTTCAGATAGTGTGTGTAATAAAAGGCAAAATGTGGAATTCTCTGCAGTGCCCTGAGGATTTGAACAGTCAGAGGTCAGACAGTGATAACAGCAAATATTATTTAACTTCTCCTTTTCAAATGCAAAGTTTAGACTGAAAAACCTCACAGAGCATCCACCCGCCTCTCAGATTCATCAAACCTGCGCCAATCTCCAACATATCGGTGTTTAAAGTCCAAGTGTAAAGTTTGCAAGTTCCATGTAATATGAATGTCCTGTCATTTAATGTAACCATGTATCATCATCATCACAACTCTGTGCCCAGGACATACGTGAAAACGAGCGGTAACTCTCAGTGTATTACAGCCTGGTAACACATTGTATAAACACAACATGACTTTCCTGTGCACATCTCACACTTGCATTTCCTAAACTGCCCGGCTTTCTATGTTAAGTCTCTCCTGCTATTTATTAGTGTGTTTGTAGATTAGTAACACGCCACAAAACATTGTATTTTAGAAATGTAAATCGCGTGTGCAGAGCTTTCACAAACACGTCTGTCTCTCCTACACGTGTAAACCAGACCTGTGAGGTTTGGAAAAACTCTATACGCAGCATAACATCTATGAGAACTTCTCTCATTAGTCCATATAAAGTACAGGCATACCCCGCATTAACGTACGCAATGGGACCGGAGCATGTATGTAAAGCGAAAATGTACTTAGTGAAGCACTGCCTTTTCCCCACTTATCGATGCATGTACTGTACTGCAATCGTCATATACGTGCATAACTGATGTAAATAACGCATTTGTAACAGGCTCTATAGTCTCCCCGCTTGCGCACACCTTCGTTACAGGTAGGGAGCCGGTATTACTGTTCAGGACGTGCTGACAGGCGCATGCGTGAGCTGCCATTTGCCTATTGAGCGAGATGTACTTACTCGTGAGTGTACTTAAAGTGAGTGTACTTAAACCGGGGTATGCCTGTATTACAACTTATGATGTACTGGTACCTACACTTCTCTGAGAACATTCATCTTTTGTCACTTATATTGATCATCACTGTGTGTGTGTGTCTCACAGAGCACATTATTTTTATTTCACTCTAGCCTTACTACTTTCCCCTGGCCGGGCATTAAATCACTGTACATAATGTGTTACATGTTGAAACAGGCAGATTTAGTCATGCTAGTTACAAACTGAAAGACGACCTGTTTGAACTGGCCCAGTGCTGAAGATCACCTCCAGTGTGGCAAAGGAGCCCTTTATCACAGTTCTTTTCCTAATTATAATTCAGCAATAATAGACGCATTAAACAACTATACTATAGTGAGGTTATGAGTTGCAATCACAGGATCAAGAGGTTTCTGATTCCCACGTGCCTTGTCCTTATTGTACACATTGTATTACCCCTGTCTGTCAGTAGGGACTGATACTTAGTACTGAGTTAGATTACAGTCTCCATATAACGTATGATGGGAGCCACTGTCAAAGATGATGCACTGGTCATTTTGGTCTTCTATGAATTTGCAGCTACTTACTATTAACCCAGGTGCTCTCAACTCCAGTCCTCAAAACCCACCAACAGGTCAGGTTTTAAAGGATATCCCAGCTTCAGCACAGGTGGCTCAGTCAAAGACTGAGCCAGCGATTGTGCCACCTGTGCTGAAGCAGGTACCGATTGTGCTGAAGCAGGGATATCCTTAAAGCCTGACCTGTTGAGGGTCTTGGGGACTGGAGTCGCGAACCCCTGCATTGACCTCTTTGATTTGGTATGTATGGATTTAGCACACTGTTTACCATTGGTAATAGATCAGTAAGCGTTGCTGCTGTTCCCGAATGCAGTAACAGCAGCAACGTAATATACTGCTTTCCAAAACATACTTCTTTATGGCATTTCAAAATGGCAGCCACTGGCAATTTACTAAGTGCTACTTTATAACTCTGTCCTGATCACTGCAGCTTGGAATAGCTGCAGCTTTCTCATCAGTGAACTTTAATCTAACCACAAGCCAGTTTGTTAACTGGTGTGTGTGTGTGTCTGTGTGTCTCTGTATGTCAAAGGATTGATATGGTAAAGAGGTTTGTCTTATTTTAGATCATCTTCAGTAAGAGTTATCTAAGCAGGGCTGAGCCTTTAACGTGTCTCTGCTAATTAAACAAATCCTTCAGAATCTTCAATCAACAAGTCAATGCTCCTAGTAACTTTGTTGGTCCAGGATATACATGCCGATTCATGGGAGTTCATCACTACACTCACAAGTCTCATCTTTAAATGCTGTACACGAAAAAGAGACCAGTGAGGTTTGAAATGTTCTATACATGTGAAGAGACCTGTGAGGTTTGGAAAGCTCTGTACACGTGAAGAAGAGACCTGTGAGGTTTGAAATGTTCTATACACGTGAAGAGACCTGTGAGGTTTGAAATGTTCTATACACGTGAAGAGACCTGTGAGGTTTGAAATGTTCAATACACGTGAAGAGACCTGTAAGGTTGGGAAAACTCTGTACAAATTATGAAAACAAGGAATATGTCTTAAATGTTATGTTTATATAGGGGTTGTCAGGCATATCTTACTATGTCATCAGATAGCGGCTGGGGAGAGGTCACTGACCTACAGAGTACTCAGTGCTGAAAGATACCAGTCAGAATGCAGAGATCTGAGATAGAAAGAACAGAGCGTCGGGTTATAGGGGCAGTCAGAGGTTTTGGAGTTAAAAGGGGGAAAGCACACAGCCATAAAACACCTGATCTGTCATTTTAACAGTAGTTGAACACCAACCATGAGCTTTTCACATATAGACCCTCGTGAGCACAACAGAATGGAAGCAAATGCCACAGAGCATCCAATATATTCAAACACAGAAAATACGCGGCACAAATTCCCAAGATGCAGCGACTCAAAAACACAAATGACTTGCAGACTTCTCTAGCAGGAAAAGGGCTGAAAGGGAACCGCAAGAAAACTAATATTTGGAAACGGAGCAGATGAAGCAGCTTGTCTGAAGTTAAGAGCGCGGAGACCCGTGAGGTTTGGAAAGCACTGCACATTATAAAATTCACCTCCTCTTGTTGGTCGTTGAAGCGCTTATTTGCACTATGTACAGCATTATATTATTATGTCACGTGTATCACTGCTGTGAAGCGCTATGTACCTGGATGGCACTATATAAATAGACATAAACACATACACACACTACTGGTCATGAACCTGCTGTTTCAGTCCATCATGAGGAAGGCCCAACATTTTGAATGAAATGCTGATTTTCTAAAATAAACCTGCAACAATATTCTACTTTATGTGCTCGAGAGGCACTGCCAAGCTCAGGACCATACACTGGTTCTTAATGGTGTACTGGGCCACATTTAAGATGGCAGTCCATGTGATATCCCCTCTCTACACTCTCTCTACCCCCAATATGCCTTACAGTTCATGTTTACATTTTATCTCGAAACCTTTTGGCTTAAATCTGATCTCTGTTTAATGACCTGCACCACAGTACAGAACCAACGCAGAGATTTGTAGCAGGTAAACAGGATTTGGGGTTTTCTGCAGAGTAACGGAAGAAAGGAGCAGGGCGTCTCTCTGTGAGGTTATAATGCCGGCATGATTCCGATTCTACGGAGATAATTACTGCTGACAGCTTTACTCAAGGTTCATTTCACTCTGCTATTTTCCTCCAGCTCGGGGTTCAGCCGGTCCCAAAAGCCCCACCTCTCACACCTGTTGTGCCTCTTCATGTTACGGGGCCAGTTTGGGCATGTCACTTCAAATTAGCGCGGTGCTGAGTCGCTAACAGTGGCAATTACTTATCACAGGTTCAAAAAAAAAAAAGTTTCTAATTTAGCCAGAAGTACAGTGTCAGAGTAGGGAATTTAAACTTGTTAACACAGGCAGGGTGACATTCATCTGAGACAGGCCCAGCAGATAATGTTCTCATGGCTGATATTTGGGCTTTGTTACTAAAGGAATGCAGTTAACCCAGGGGTGGACAACGCCAGTCCCCAAGGGCCACCAACAGGTCAGGTTTTCTGTATATATCTGCTTCAGCACAGGTGGCTCAATCAATGATTGAGCCACCTGTGATGAAGCAGGGATATCCAGAAAACCTGACCTGTTGGTGACCCTTGAGGTCTGGAGTTGCCCAGCCCTGGGTTAACCCCTTGTCGTCCTGAAATGAAGTGGTTAAAGGTGCAGCTCTGTCTCATTCTGAACTTCTCCAGTCGTTTCCAAGGTTGGAGAAACCCTCCTGTACAGTGGTTTTGCGGAGGCACCCCCGCAGCGTACTCTTTCACAAAGCTGGCTTCTATTTCGGTTCTAATAAAACACCAACCCCGCTCTATTGTTTTATCCTCATCCGCACGGGCTTGTCGGAGCTGTGCCACAATGCCCTGACCTTCGGGGACACCCTGGCCCTTGAGATATTCGGCCTTTATGCCACTGGATAAGAATACTTGTTTGGTTGGCACAAAATGGCCACACCAGGCTCAGCTTCTCGATGATGGACAATAAAGAGCCGTGTCACCAGCAGCAGATCACGTTGTGACCATGTGCACATACTTGTAGTTCTCCGTATATTCGGACTCCTGCACACTGTGGCAAGTGGTAGAGGAAGGTAGCTAAACTCATTATCCTTTTATTCACACCAAGTCCTGCCTTTCTTCTGTAAGCCATATTGAAGAATAACAGCAACATTAAAAAAAAAAGGGGGGGGGGGGGAGAGAATTCAAGGAAAGGTAAATTATATTAAACTTTACCAGGAATTGGGGAACATGACAGTTCCTAAAGGCCGCTGGTTGAAAAGAGGAAGAGGAAAAAGGGTCAGGGAGAGACCACCAAGTTACAATGTTGCAACTTAACACTGAGGAGTGATGGCTGCCTCAGAACTGGGGAAATATGCAGAGAGGTTCTAGGACACCGTGTCATTTTTGGGGACAGGCGAGTGGGAATGTCTCCTTTAATCGCCCATAAGAGCCGCTCCATGACGTCAGGATTTCCGCCCCACTTCACAATGCCCCTTCTTTACTCCCCTGCCAAGTCATTTTGGGTTTCGTTAAAAAAAAACTATTGTATTTTATGTAAACCAGTTGCTACTTTTTGCGCCGGAAATTCTAAAAATGGCTGCCCATCCATTCAGCTCATTTTATGAGGTTAATTGAACGCCAATGGAACAGCTTTTGACATGTCATTTTCTAGACGCTGCCTTTTATGGACAATGGGAATAGCATAGTAACAAATTATCCATCTATATGTAAAAACATGTGTCCTTATAGTAACATAATAAATAATAATTTTATGGCACGTGCAGGAGACGCCCGTGTGCCACTAACTACTTTATTTCAACAAATACAGGAAGACAACACTAAAAACCCAGGACCCCACATGTATCCATGAACTGACCTTACACTAAGGTGATACACTTATACATACCCAGTGCTGATCACCACGTGCAGGCAGATGTGCAAGGATAGCCGCTCTCGCTGGCACTCCTTGTGGTTACCGCTACATCTGATGCGGTCACAGAAGGACTAAATCATTTATCTGCATTTTAACCCTGTCTCGGACAGTGATTGCTTTGCACTGCATGCCACCTGGCAGTGAACTGGTTATGATGCATTGTTCACCTGGCTGATTTGTATTTATTTCCTCATCTCTTTTCTCCAAGCTCACGAGGGTCCATTGCAACAGTTTCTAACGGGAGCACTGCACCAAAACCAGAGCAGTGTGTAATCTTAACACTGTGTGACCCTCCACCAATGTATTGAAGTGCACTGCTCCACTTTTTGGGGAGCGGTTATAAAAAGGAGTGGTGGAACCAGCGCAATATTATAATGACTTATGCCTAAAACGGGTGCCATTTTCCGCTTTATTTTAATGTAATCCGCTACACTTAATTGGCGTCAGCCTCTGCTCCAAAGACATCTGCGTCACGTGTAATAATCCAGATTTGAAAGATTCATGCAAGAATCAAGATGCGGCTTCTCTCCAACGACTACAGATTGCACCGTACTGATACATATTCGCCACTGTTCCCCGAGCAGCCTCTCGCTCTCATACACCAAAGGAGCAGTGTACATGAAAACAGTTTCTGCTGTGTGTACATGCTTTATCCTTGGCCATATTTGATAGGTGAGGATCTCATCGCAGAGGGATTCACTGATAAGTCTCTGGTTCGGCCAATATTGTTGCTCTAAGCATTTTAAGGATGGCAAAAAAAATGGCCGCCTCAAAGTACTTGGCCAATGGTCAAATTAATTTTGAGCAACAAAATATTCTCATTATTCATCGTCACGCAGGGCATGATGACATTACTTATGACCAGTATCTAAACAGACAGGATAATGCAGTTACACATGACATTAATAGAGGATCAGAGTTTTAATTAAGATATACAGGCATAACCCGCATTAACGAACGCAATGGGTCCAGAGCATATATGTAAAGCGAAAATGTACTTAAAAAGTGAAGCACTCCCTTTTTCCCACTTATCGATGCATGTACTGTACTGTAATCGTCATATATGTGCATAAGTGATGTAATTGTAACAGGCTCTATAGTCTCCCCGCTTGCTCACAGCTTTGGTACAGGTAGGGAGGCGGTATTGCTGTTCAGGACGTGCTGACAGGCGCATGTGTGAGCTGCTGTTTGCCTATTGGGCGATATGTCCTTACTCGCGAGAGTACTTAAAGTGAGTGTCCTTAAACCGGGGTATGCCTGTACATTGAGAGAGGGAGGGGGTGGGGATTTAACCTAAAGTAAAAATGAGGCCACATTACACAGTACCATTATACTTTGCAGTATGTTCCCCCGACTGAAAAAACGGAGAGCTTGCGTTTCTAATGCTCGAGCAAAAGGTGTCAGAATTCGGGAAGTAACGACAGAAACAATTAACGTAACAGAAACGAGGAGCTTAGCAGAGGCGCAGAGAGCCTGCAGCCACTTCTAAGAAGCATTTTTGGCACAGTGTGTCCCCCTGCTTAGATTTAATGAGGTCTTATTGATACTGAGCTTCCTGATTATATGAACCAACGTGTTTATACAGTAGAAATTCTTTTGTGAAATCAGGCAAGAGAGTTTTGCTCTGAAAGAACATACAATGTTTAATAAAAAAATAGAATGCTGGAAATACTTAAGTCGCATTAACCCTTCCAACCCACCCCCTGAAACCGTTTATTTTACAGAACAACATGGCCTAATACAGGGGAGCTCAACTCCAGATCTCAAGCCCCCCCCGCCCCCCCTAACAGGTGAGGTTTTCAGGATATGCCTCCTTCAGCACAGGTGGTTCAATCAGATTGAAGCAGGGAGTGATTGAGCCACCTGTGCTGAAGCAGGGAGTGATTGAGCCACCTGGTCTGAAGCAGGGATATCCTGAAAACATGACCTGTTGGTGGCCCTTTTGGACTGGAGTTGGCCTCCCCCTGCCTTAGCCCCTCTTTTCCTGAAATTGTTTAGACCTTTCTCCTAATTCTATATAAATTATATTGGCACCATTTTTAGGGGCACCAGGTAGCTAATTTGCCGTTAAAAGTGGCTCGCATTGTACGTTCGAATTCAATATCGATCGATTACATGGACTGTAATATATACTGTATCTGGCGTAAAAGGTTTTAAAAGTCTACAATTCTTAACCCCTTAACCATAGTGGCCAGGAGGGCATGTCCGTTATGGTAACAAAGGTGTTAATAGTTCTGAAACATCAACTTATCTTATCTACCCATTGCATGGCATATACGCTAGTAAGGCATCACCATGCAATGTCTCACTAACCGCTATGGCATACCAGAGGCGAACCCCTTCATTTCCACCTCACCCCCAGGACACCCAAGACCATCTTCAACCCCCACCCCAACATACCTAACCCCCGCTGCCCCCCACCACCATTACATATATGGAAAAACATGGGTGCTCTAAACATCCCGGAACCAAAATACAAATAAATCCATATAATAAAGAGACATAGGCTTCTAAATGGCGTGGGTAAGCTACTGGGTGAGATAGTAATTTAAATGAACCTGTAGATATCTTCCTGAAGACCACAGTGAATAGAAGGTGACCCCCCTCCACTGAGTCTCATTGGAGACCATAATGAGTAATGTTCTGAAAAAGCACTCATCCAGATAAGTAGCCCTGGTAACGAATCCAAGAATAATTCTTGTACCTTACCCACTCTTGGCGCCAATGAAAGTCTCTTGATGGCGTGTCCAGCCACTGATGAAGGTAAACCAGCTAGAAAAAAATGTGCAAATAGCACACAGCAGCGCACTGCCAATGAAGAGGAATACAGGTGTATAAAAATAGAGGATTTAATGCCCAATCATAATGACAAGCAAGGGGTAAAGACCCTCCTACGCGTTTCACACAATAGTGCTTTATCAAGTCCTTGATAAAGCACTATGGTGTGAAACGCGTAGGAGTGTCTTTACCCCTTGCTTGATTGGGCATTAAATCCTCTATTTTTATACACCTGTATTACTCTTCATTGGCAGTGCGCTGCTGTGTGCTATTTGCACATTTTTTCCAACCCCACCACCATAAAACTGAAACACAGGTACCTTCGCTGGCAAGTACCTTGTCGGCCAGGGGGTCTCCGAGACTAAATATAGTGTGGTTCAGCAGAGACCCCCAGGTTCCCCACATGTAACAGAATTTGGGGCAGAAACAATGGCTATCAGGCCATTAACCAAGTATGGATTATAGGTCTGTAGGCCATGGGAATAAATTGGATCAACAATGCCGTACCATCCTCGTGATGTCAGATGCTAGGAAAGCTTATTCAAACATGAAGTCCTCAACACGTGGTTCCAGCCCAAATAAGGAATCAATGACCTAAAGTGGGGAAAAAATGTTCCCCAATATCTGAGGTCATCAGTAAAGGGGTCACTGCCCATGATAAAGCAAGCAATCTGATTGGTTGCTTTATCACACAACGCCTTTCATGTGATATGCAACAGCCTCCCATTCCACCTCATTTTCCGGCAGAGACAAGACATGTGAAGAAGTGGGGTGTCCGGGGTGGGAGGCGAGGCCCCCAAGGAGGGGTGGGAGGGGTTAACCCTGTGTATGCCCTGGCAGTTAGTAAAACAATGCAGAACCCCTTTGGCTTTCAATCATTACTTCAGATAATGTGAGGTTCAGAACTATTAACCCTTCAGCATGCCGTTATGATCACTATGGCTAATAAGCGGTTAAAGTTCTTATGATTTTGTGTGTGTGTATGTGTATGTTTTATTCCCAACTCATCCGGGCTGCCAAGGTTTTCCATTTCCCACCCTGAAATAGGCGGCACAAATAAATGGCCCTCCACAGGGCTGAGCGTCTCATCTCATTATTGAATCGCATGAGAATGGGTAACTTTGGGGGGGGGGGGGGAATACTCGTTTGCATTGGGGGTTGGGGGGGTTGCCAACTCCATAATTTGTTTGCACTTTTTGTGAGAAGAAATGGCGGAAGCGCACGTCATAATATATTAAATAGGGCCCTGTGATAAGGACAATACTTCAGAAGAAAGAAAAAAAAAGCACAAGCCACCATTAAAGCCCAGTGAATGCTTTCTTAAATGTAATGTCCAAAATATTGCTTTTTTTATTTGGCAAGAGAAATAATGAAGCAATTGCATTATTCCCTCTCCCCCTTTTTAACCAGGATGGAAACTGGGGTGTCCCCTCAGTCAAACCGTGCGATTTTCAGCAGGGACGGCCCGGTTCCCAAGATATGTACCGGTACGGGTATAATTTCCTGCTTTCGTGCTGGGTTTTAAATGGCCATCCAACAGGAAGACTCAGCGGGTCACATTGCCGCTTGCGATTGGCCTGCGTGATTTAAACAGCCATTTTGTTTTCCCTAGTGGGACTGCAACACAGGTGCCTTCGCCGGCAAGTATCTTGTCGACCAGGGGGTCCCAGAGACTAAATATAGTGTGGTTCCGCAGAGACCCCCAGGTTCCCGACCTGGAAAAGAATTCGAGGTAAAAAGAAAAAAATAAGCACCCACGACTGCCATTTTAAATATGGTGCTTCAGCCACCTCTCATGTTTAACACTATGATGGTGAGGTAACGTTTTCTTGGGTCAAAAAACGGATATAAAAAAAAAAAGGAGCACCAGGTTTATTAGCGGGAAAATTAAATCCCACTGCCTTGGTATTTTTATTTCAATATATATTATCTCATTCTAAGGAAGCCAGGCTCTGACGCTCCACTTTAACCCCAACAGTGCCGGCGCCCTTCTGGCGCTGAAGGGGTTACGCGGCCAAAAGCTGTTATTTTCTGAATTACAGGAACTATAAAAGGACACTCTACACAAGCTGCCGCTGAATGTCACCTGAAAAGCAATCACAAAAGGGCTCTGTCTTGGCTTATCTTCGGGCTCTGTCACTACGGCAACCAGCCGAGGAAACGCTTCCCCGCATCCACGCATTGGCGGATCCCATAAAAGCCGGGGCTAAGAAGGCATGTGAAGCCTGGCAGAGATTGACTGCATTAATACATTAGCAAATACTGTGAAACACTGGATAAATGTCAGCAATTATGGCAAGAGGCGTCTAATAACGTTATCCATTGCCTGTCAAAACCCGCGAGGTTTGATGCCCGGCTGCCACTCAAAGCCCGCCTGCAATTTTAGCTCTTTTGGACGCGCTGATCCGCCGCTTTCAGATTTTGTACTTTGAAAAGCAATAATGTAGGGGGGCCGCTCATTCTGTACTGAGCACAACGGTCAACAAAACCCACAGTGAGAGGGAAGAGCCATGCTTCCCACGCTCGTGTCAACAGCGAGGTCCAGGCAAGTGACACCGACAGGGTGCTGGGAGCAGGGGACAGAGTGGGACAGGCACAGGGGTGACGAGAACGCCTCACTAACCCACATGCTGAGCCCGTCAGATCCCCCCTATACCGAGACCCCCTATATCACACTCAGCCCCAGTCACTAATATGGGAACGGCGGCAGTGCCCCCCGGCCCCCGATCCGTCATTATGTATATTTAGGCTTTCATGAAAGAGGTAGATGCTGTTTATAATCCATCATATTCTTATTCTGCTTTTCCCCGTCCAATCTGCACATCTAGAAAGAACATTTTAAGCCAGGGGTTCTCAACTCCAGTCCTCAAGCCCCCCCCCCCCCCGGTTTTCAGGATATCCCTGCTTCAGCACAGGTGGCTCAATCAGATTGAGCCACCTGTGCTGAAGCAGGGACTAATTGAGCCACCTGTGCTGAAGCAGGGGTATCCTTAAAAACTAACTCGTTGGTGGACGTTGAAGACTAGAGTTGGCCACCTCCGGTCTATGCTATATTGAGACATTTCTTTGATATAAGGGACTGGAAAAACACAGCTCCTATACAGTCTCATTCCTTTTGATATAAGAGACTTATAACACATTGCTTTGCACCCAGACGTTTGAGAACACAATTCTTTGAGGATAAAATACATTCTAAAATTCTGAGCTACTGACAATTTCTATAGAAAATTCTGATCGGACCAGATTCAAAGTATTAGACAAAACACAATACACTTTCAAATGTTTTCAAACACTTTAACTACACGAAATCATTATCACACGCTGCAATAATGTTGCCAACCCGATCTTGAAAATAATTGGAAGACGCCAACATAAGAGCATTCATACACTCCTTAAGGATTATACACACAGAGAAATTTGTTGGTTACAAAAAGCGATAAATCAGTGGGGATTAATATAAACCTCTTCTTTAATTAGAACAGGCATCTTAATTCACAGTGTTAATATTATTCCTACACTATATAAACCAAAACGTGCCCTTGTTAATATGTAAAATTAGATTTCTGGGGCCTGTCCTCTGCGATCCTCCGCTCCCCGGGCACATTCTTCAGATTCATGTTCCCCTTGTGGAACGGTGTTATTGACAATTCTTACAGAATACCATATTTTCCATAGAAAGCTGCAAGAACAATCTCATTTCCCAAGGGAACTGCAGTTAGATATATTTTTTAATTTTTAATGATGCGCTGTTTTTTATTCAGTTTTCCAGAAAGAATTAACAAAAATTGTCAGCCTGCCCTGAAGAACTTGCAATCTAATTTGGTTTGCGAGTTTTAAGGAGATAGAATGACTTGTATGAGCTCACAAGCAGCTTGCGCTGGGATACGTTAGTATGCATTTCTGAGCTGAAGGACAACTGTAGCTCAGTGGATGTTGAAGCAGCCAGTATAGTTTGAATCCCAAATCTCCCTGTGATGTTGGGGAACTTAATTTATCTCCCTGGGCTTCAGACATTAGATTGTACCCTCTTGGGGGTACAGCGGCCGTGTGCCTGGAAAACCCTTTGTACAACGCTGCCTATACCATGAAAAAACAAAACTATTATACAACAATTTATTTACTTGCTGTAAAAGCAAAAGCTCAGTTTGGAGAACTCAATTTTGAAAATCAACATACTTCGGTGTATATTAGTGAGCACACAAGACAACTCCCATTGCAAAATGGTACCGAGTGTCAATGGCTACCAGCACTTCTACCTACCGTTGAAAACACTTGAAATGTTATTCTCGGACATTAGATTCTGCACTGGTGAACCCGGCAAACATGCCCCTTGAGGAAATCTACATCTTCCAACTAGAGATACAATGGCACAAGTTCAGGGGTTCCCAGTATGGAACAGATATAAAACAGACAATGTTATTATATACAAAGGATCCATCGTAGTCCTTTAATTAAAACAACGTTTTTGCATGAAGACTTTAATACACAATCTCTGACGCACTGTTAAAACTATATATGATATTCATTAGGTGATGGTGGTATTTCAAGCTGTTTAGAAGGGCACAGAATATTATTTATGAATAGTATGGACAATAGCAAGTATTTTCTATTGATATGGCATATTTTATTTCTTACAGGTGCAGGAATCATGAGCACATATTTCTGCCGCTTTCAAAAAAGCCTTGAAATGAGGGAAAGGTGCAATGACTGTGTTATTACAGATGGGCAACTGTGCCCCTAGGAGATGATGTGATCTGCCCAAGATCACAAATAGCGAGTATAGACATCGCAGCTTCGAATCAAACCCATAAGGTTGTGTAACGAAGACCAAACCAGTACCCCACTTTACTAGCCCTCAACAACAATTCCAATCGCAACATTCATTACCAAACTCATTCACTGCAAACGGGACACAGGAATATTTCTAACTCACATGGCACACTGGTAATGGGACAGCCCTCACTGTGATAGAGACGTCAGAAACGCAGAAATTGGCATTTCAGGACAGCTTGGAAAGTCCCAGGAGACCAACACTTGTCCGTTATAAAATTGATGTCTCCATTGTGTCTTTGTCATAGATTAAGCAAACCGTGCCTTACTGCCTTTGAAGTGGTACAACACTGTATCTTCAGGATTTGAATCCAACACACAAAGCTTGTCCACAACTAATGCACTATACAGAGACTATCAACATAAGATTTGGGTGTAATGCCATTTTCAGAGTCTTCACATCGGAATGGTTTGTCTGGAAGGACAGATCTGCACACCTTCCACCAGATGAGGAAAAGCCATGTACCAAAGGCCTCTATAAAAGGTACGGCGAGTGAACGGATGTCAGTGCTGCCATTTCTCTGTGCCCAGGACATACTTGAAAACGAGAGGTAACTCTCAATGTATTACTTCCTGGTAAAACATTTTTATAAATAAATACATTTCCACAAGGGGACGTAAATAAAGACTACATAGCAGCCACAATATGTCGTTATCACTACAATGGACCGTCCCAAACCCAGGCCTCTCATTGATTCTTCCCATGGATATATGCAAAAAGAAAAACATAATAGTTCGACTTGTCGTCCTTAGGAAAGGGTTGGAATTCCCTGGGTGAGTCTTTCAACCACCTGCCGCCCTGTTTTCCCGTCAGGGCTGTGATATTTACACTGACTGACACCAGACACTGCTTCAGTCTTCACTTGTCTAAATCCTTTGGCCAATATCAAATAGAACTGCAGAAATGGCACTTCCTTTCGCGGGTTAGAAAGATGACAGATGCATCTTCTTTGCGTTCTCATTTTATTGAATCGGAAGGCTGCACTAACCGTGGTGCCAGCTGAGGACCAACAGCACCGACAAGACACAAACTGCAAAGCCAGAGCAGGGGAGATTAAGGGACAGTGGCACAGATCTCACAAAACAAAAGGAAATTTTTTTTGACTCCCTTAATGATAACATTCTTCTTCAAGCAAACAATGACTTTGATTGGTTGGCAAATAAATACACCTAGGACCCAAGAAAGCTGATTTCATGTCAATCAAGTGTTCCTTCCATCCCCAGCCCCATCGAAACCCTGATAAAGGATTGATCTGGTAAAAAACATGAAGGGTACTTTGCCTGTGGAAGGGATAGCCAGGTTCTGCACAACACACACACACACACACACACACACACACACACACACACACACACACACACACACACGAGGATTAGCCAACATCAAGCACCAACCAAACGTCAGCTTACCATAGTCACAAACTAACTCTGCACACTTTAAGATACCTAAACAAGTCTATTTTGCCTTAAAATATATCAATATCACCCAGATTTATCTCCTTAAACACGTCACTACCAGTGGTCGGTTTTTAACCCCAAGAGTAATTGCGTCTTTAATACACTAATAAGGACCACTCAAAAAACTAAGTGAAAAACAAAGAAAATTATTCTGGGAGAAATGTTCTAATAAATTAAATTATCTATAAATGTAGACTGTTTAAGTAGAGAAGAAAGTGGTGGAGCACTGCTGCAAAAATGAAAGGGCTGGAGGCTGCTTGCAAATAAAAAATGCTTTAATTTATGGCATTAGAAGACCGGGCTACAAAAAAGGGGTACCTCTGACGCGTTTCGCGCTGTAGGAGCGCTTTATCAAAGAGGTCTCTTTGATAAAGCGCTCCTAGCGCTAAACGCGTCAGAGGTACCCCTTTTTTGTAGCCCGGTCTACTAATGCCATAAATTAAAGCATTTTTTATTTGCAAGCAGCCTCCAGCCCTTTCATTTTGGCAGCAGTGCTCCACCCACTTTCTTCTCTACTTGGATTCATCTCATTGGAAGGAGGCACGCTATACCAGTCCAGGAAAGTCTCGTGAGTTACTCATTTTCATGATTGCAGTTCCATTATTAATGTCATTATCATGTCTCATGCCTATGGGTTGAGGGGTGCCGTCCCATAAGTGGGTGTGGGGTGTGCTCTCTTCAGTGAGGGTACATTTCACACACCTGCTGTGGTGCTTGCATACCACTCTATCACCCTATCATATGGCTATCAAGTGAGCATTCAAAACTTTATATACTGCATAAGAAGTTTACTCGTACCTGGACACCCATGCTATATTGCACAACCCTGCAGAGACATTTGTAGCACCCACAGGGATTCATTTCCCATTACCTGCTGTAGACTGTTTAAGGTTCTACAAAATACAATTCTAATTTGGTGCATCTCTTTATCCTCTTAGCTGCCAGCAATTTATTGCAGTGCAAGGAGTTGCCGGGAAGGAATTAGGTGCATGGGTGCATACGATGCTTCAGAATGGTAAACCTCATCCCCCACCCCAAATCCTGCACACTTTGTTTACCAACCCAAAATTAACCTGGCCAGATCTCACACACTTATTAGCTCTGCAACCCCTACTGAATTCTGCAGCTGCTCTATTTTGGGGGGGGGGGGGACGAATTGTGCATTGCAAAGGGAAGAAACAAGAAATAGTGGATGTTGCAAGTCAAAACCAAACGAGTAACACACTTACGGAGTCGTCCCGAGCAGATGGAGGCCAACCTTCCCACAACTGGTGCCGCACAGGGATACTTGTGAGGTCATATACATTTCTTTTTACCTAGAGCACAAAAGGAAAACACGGTCAACAAAACATGTATTTTTTGTGAATTAATTGATTGTCAAATGTATTGTGATAATGATATTATTATAGATAACCCATTTAGATAACCCAGCTTCAGCACAGGTGGCTCAATCAGTGGACCAGTCTTCAACTGAGCCACTGATTGAGCCACCTGTGCTGAAGCTGGGATATCCTTAAAACCTGACTTGTTGGGGGGATCTTGAGAACTGTAGTTGAGCCCCCCTGACCTGCAGCATGTAATGGGCACGAGGACAGAGAAGTATGAAGTTCGTGACCCTGTGGGGCAGGTGTGCAGTCTTCATCTGCCCAGGTACACTTAATGTGAAGCCAGCCTGGCTGTGTGGACAGGGACTACCGGGCTATGTGCAGCTCTGATTGCTTCCTTTGTGCTTTTATCATAAGTGTATTTGCAGAGGCCGTTTTAATGAAGTGGCTCTAGATATAGAAAGGTCATTCAGTAACGTCCTGCTTGACCCCTAGAGAATAGTGGAGCGCCAAACAATGCATCTAGCCAGGGACTCATTCTGTCAGAAAAGGATATATGGCCAATCCGTTTTCAACCCACTTCACTGCAACATACTGCTGATTCCTGGAATAGCACAGGGGTTAAGATTAACTAAATGTGCTCAATATGGGGACCTTCCCTTATCAAAAGTAAGCATTCTTACACTACCACAAATAAGCAATAGAAGTCCAAAATAGAATTACCCAGAGGTAACTCCTCTAGTAATAGGGCAGAGCTGGGTATGAATGGAGCGTTATCTTTAACAGGTCTCTTAATTCCCCCCCCAAATTTTTTTAAGTGCTTAATACTAAAATACATTTAATTAAAATGAATGCTTTATGACTTCTAAGGAGAAACCAGAAAAAGTGACTGAGTGGTGAAGAATTTCAAACGAACTTTAAATATTATGTTCTTTAATAAGAGAGCAAATTAAAGTTAGCTTGGTCGGACTCGAACTGAACCAAGATATATCCCACACACATACGTGTTATGTAGACGATCACATATCCGCCTAACATGTGCTGATGACGCTACTTTGGTTACTGCGTTTTGTATTGCGTTACAAAGAATCTGGAGAGCGGCTGGAAACCAGCCTTCATATAGAAACGAGGAAATATGAGCAATGGAAAAACCCGGGAACTCAATATGTTTTTCTCTGTACGGCTCGCACACCTGTACGACTCGTAACTTGGTCAGCTCCGTTTATTTCATTAGTTTCGGGCAATCATTGCTTGAGAGATGGATTAACACCAATCCTCATTTCATTTGAGCAAGCAGTTCTCTCCAGTACTTGTTTACAGGACAGCGCAGCTGAATGGATTACTTTGTATTAATCCAAGTAATATCACATGAACTAGTAACAAAGCATGGCGTCACACAGGTAGTATCTACAAGAAAAATATCAATGCAAAGTGCATGTATATAATTTACACAGATTACATTTATTATGAAATAATATATGCACGCAACAAACTTTGTATATATATATATATATATATATATATATATATATATATATATACACACACAGTGGTCGACAAATCACCAAAAAATCTACTCGCCGAACATAAAAATCTACTCGCCACCTGGTACCACACGTGTGCTGCTTTGGCCAATAGGAGCTCGCCACGATGTTAAATCCACTCGCCCGGGGCGAGCAAATGTATAGGTTTGTCGAACACTGTATATATATATATATATATATATATATATTGTATTGTATGTCTTTATTTATATAGCGCCGTTAATGTACATAGCGCTTCACAGCAGTAATACAGGGGTAATCAAATAAATAACAGATAATATAAATAACAGATCATGGGAATAAGTGCTTTAGACATTAAGGAAGAGTCCCTGCTCCGAGGAGCTTACAGTCTAATTGTATATATATATATATATACACTCTACATGTATATATATATATACATATATATATATATACATATATATATATATATATACACATATATATATATACATACATATATATATATATACATACATATATATATATATATATATATATATATACACACACACACATTGATTTGCTCCAAAATTTACTTCACATTTCTAATGGAGATCCTCCCGCCATTTTGATTTCACAAATAGTAGCAATTTTGGGACTGCTGAACTTTTACAGAACGCTTTCCTTACATATGAATAATGATTCCCCAACATAAGCAGTAACTCTTACATAATCTGTGCTGCTTGGAGTTACGTTTTCAGGCCAGCACTTGGAAAGCAGATAAATGTATCACGAATTATAGACGGAATGGTAAAATAGGGAGAGCGTGTGCTGCATGGCTGAGCACTTTCATTAGATTGCAACTTAGAAATAGGTCAAATCAAGCTGACAGACTTAAAAGCAACAATCCTCCCACACATCCAAAATGAACTCATAATGGAACCGGATAATTCATATTTCATCCCTTGAAGTTGGAGGAAAGGATTTTTCACCAGCAGCAAAGGAAAGAGGGTTCTGTACAGTTGGGGAGACTGTTTTTAAACAAAAGGGAATATATTTGGTGCCTAAATTAAAACTCCTGGTATGGTGTCGCAAATATCACACAGATATTTACGCACAAATATCACACAGTAATATACAACCGTTAGATGTTTGGTTGAAGACACATGTCCTGGTTGCTCCAATCGAATTTCAAATGTAGATGGATTCCCAGTGCATGAAATGAAAGAAAAATAACAAATACCAAACAGTATTATGCTATATGTTATTTTTCTGACATAGGTAGTCAGTCTTATATATTTTTGGGCGCCGCCCTTCACTGATTTAATGTGATTATTTGGGTTATTCACTGATTATATATACTTTATTTGTTAGAGCTACTTTATCCTTTTTTTTGAGACGGTCCTTAAAGATATCTATTGTATCTGCCATGAAAGGTTTGGCATCTTTTTAGAAAGGAAAGGTATACAGGGACATACCAAATACTAATCTATTTTCAGGTCTAGCGACCCCCCGTTTCCTAAAAATAACATTCCGTTTTTGGTGCTGGTGCTTCCTCATCTAAGATTTAATATGGCCGCCGGTATCACCCAATAGGAAGCCTCAACCAATGACTTGCGGACCCCTACTGGCCTGTAATTTCGGCAAGGTTTGGCAGACATATTTCTCTAGCAGAGAGCACAGGTAAGTACGTGGAAAAATACAATATTCTTATAAGCAGGATTGCTGCTTCAACCCTTCAACTCACAAGAGGGGGTGCAATGCATTGAAGGGGAGACAAATTCACAGAGCCAATATTTTTCATTTAGGAGTTTGATTCCTCTATATACTGTAGTACTCCAAATCTTCTGACTAATGGGGAGATATAGCAAAGTCTCCCATCTGTAAAACTGGATCACGAGCTGTGGCATAGTTATCAAATCAATAGGAATTACATTGAAATCAAGCACCCACTACTTGTCTCAGTTATAAAGCTCTCGCCAAGGTTGCTACTCCATTCTGATTCTTCTTGACCTCTGCTTTCGATATTGTTGACCACCCTCGTCTACACATTCGTGGCATCTGTGGCACTGCTCTCTTGGTTCTCCTCCTACCTCTCACCATTCCTTTAGTGTCTCTTATGCCACATGATACAAACCACTATGGAATGCGCTTTAGCGGTACTTCAAGGCTCCGTTTTAGGCCCCTTACTCCTCTCTATACGCTCTCGCTGGGTGACATGATTGACTTCTTTCGATTCACCCTTCATTTCTATGCCGAAGATACACGACTATATTTATCTACACCTGACCTTACACCTGCAGCCCAACAACAAATTACAGAGTGCATATAAGCAATCTCGTCCTGGATGGCCCTTCGTCACCTCAACCTTAACATGGCTAAGACAGAACTTCTCACATTCCTTCACAAACCAGGTCCCATTGTTCCCTTCTCCATTACAGTCAACAACACTACTATCCACCCAATCTCGCAAGTACACTGCCTAGCGGTTACATTCGACTCCTCCCTTTTCTTCTCCCCTCACCCACCCCAACACTGTTACTAAATCTTGCAGTTTCTTCATTTGAAATATTGATAAGATACCTCTTCCTATCATACACTAATGCATGCCCTTGTTCTTTCCCGTATTGAATATAGCAACATTCTTTTAACTGTCCTCCCTGCCTCACACTTCTCTCCTTTACAATCCATTCAAAATGCTGCTGCTACAATTATCTCCTGCTCTTCTAGATGTATATATGCTTCCGACCTCCTGAACTCTCTTTGCTGGCTTCCTATATAAAACTACAAAATTCTCCGCTTTTCTTTTACGACTCTACACTTCTCTGTACCTCCTCTATATTTCAACTTGGATCTCTCGTTATACTTTGCTGCACCTCAGTATATCTCACCTCTGATCTCCCGCTACACCCCTACGCTGCATTTCTTACACAACCAAAAGGTTGTCTTTATCTTTGTGCCTTTTATCTCTACAGCCCTCTCCCGTCTTAAATCTCTCCCTACCTAAGGAACGCTCTTCCACTCAATATTCGTCAAGCACCTTCACTTTCCACATTCAAACCTAGCTAAAAATCCACCTCCTAGAAGCATCATCTCATTAAACATTCTACGCCTCTAATACAAACTCCCTGACTGCACTTCTAATAATGAAAGTTTACTACATGTCTAAGACTCCCAACATAACATTTAGATTGTAAGCCCTTCGGTCTACTGTTGCCTTATGCTGTCATTTACCTGTTGCATTTATTCCCATTGTTTGTAATTGTATTGTAAATTTGTAAAGCGCTGTGTACATTGTTGGCACTATATAAATAGAATTATACATAATACATTTATTTTTTCCTTTCATATACCTGGGAGTATTTGTGCTCCGTATCCTGCACCACAACAAATCAATGTCAGTTCTTCCTATATTAGGACCGTTTTTCATTACTAGCAACATAATGGCCGGCTGTGCCTGTGTTAGCATTTAAAAAAACACATTGAAACCTAGATTCTCTAAATTCCTTTTCAGCTCAGAAGCACAACACCGCTGCATTATGAAATGAACAGTGTTTGCCTCTTCCATTAACTTATCGGCAACTGCACTGAATTCAATAACATTCCAGGGCTATCAAGGGCTTAAAAGGCTTCGTCTTGTTATAGTGTTATGTTGGTATAAAGCACAATGCCAGACTGATGTACTGCACAAAGGTGATCAAAGACCCAGTCATTTTAGCCAATGCACAAGTATTCTCCTCATTTATCCTAGCGGAGTGACCTCTGCTTAACAACTTGTCACAAAGAAAACTAGTTATCACAGGCAGGCCCTGCTGCGAGGCTGCCATCTAAAACATATTAGGTAATGTTTGATGAAACCAACTCATGAGGATAACTAGTTTGTTTTGGAGGAGCTGCTAAAGCTGCCCTGCTCCAGCTTCACATCGTCCATCGGCTACTAAAGAAACAATATTCCACAGGAACTCGAGGTTCTCTGCATTCTGGGGAGGTTTGCTGTAGAAATTTGCCACTAATAAACTACGGGATTATTATCGCTGCCACTTTCAGATGCTTCACTAGTCCAAGTGAAATGGTGGGCTCTCCATTGTAGACCACTGCAGGATGTACTGTGTGTACAGAACGTCTGAAGAACAGATTTGTGGGGTCACAAAAGCTTGTAAGCAACTACTAAGACAGGGCCTTTGAACTTGAAGCCTGGGGTGGGCCAAATCCCGGCTGCAGAGGGCCTCTGAGTGGACTGCAGACCATCAGCAGAAGTAGCCAGGTGCAATATTTCACACCGAGGGTAATAAAAATATGACGCAGATGTTTTAAATACTTGTCAAATGTTTATTCGGTTCGTATTTTATTGAATTTGAATCATTTTGAACTATATCTAAAATTACATAACTATACTCCTGTGTGCTAATTAATGTTGTCTGATCCAGCCATTTGGAAAACTAGTTGCAGAGCACTGCACCCAGGTTCCACAACTCCACAACCAGTATGGTTTCTAGGACTCTAAACTACCCCAATATCATTTGCAAGGTGGGGTTTTCCTCAGGGTGAAACATCATTTGACTCGCACGTTTTACATATTACCAAGATCAGTCAGAGGGTTAGTACCAGCGTCTTCTTATGTTCATTGTTCCCACTCTGTGCTCAGGGAACCCGGGCCTCACGACGGCAGAACTAACCCAATACAGTATTTAAAAATAGGAATTCTTGGATCTATCTTCCTTCACTGCTTTACAATTGGTATTTTCAGATTTGTGAGGCTGCTTAATAACAGCGATAGTAGAAGAAAGCTAGTTTATTCATTCTTATGAAGAATATATTTTAATTTTATTCGTTACACATAAAACAGATTTCTAACAAAACCAGTTCAATACTTACACACCGTACAGCGATATATAATGTGATACTGTTGATAATGCTAAAACCCTAATGCACCAAACCAGATTTGTATTTTTGCTGAAAGGTTGTATGAATGCATAACAGATCTCAAAGTGATGGAAGGAGATTGCCCATTGCAATGTTTTACTGCCTCTTTTGAAGCTTAAGGTGTATATGATCATGCAGCCATGTTCTCCAAGGGTTGGCCTTTATTTCTTTACCAAAACTCCCGATTTTCATTTCTTTCTAATTTAGCGGCAGCGGTTCCCTTTGGAATGTTTCGCTTCATCCTCAGAATCCTGTTTCTCAAAGTGTGCAGTAGAAGAATACAAAGCTACTGAAAACACGGATTGAGAGTGGAACCAGGATTTCTAAACTGTGCCCAATTCAAACCAATGTCTTCTTACCTCCAGCAGTGTGGTTGGCTGCTTTACATGTCCAATCATGTGTGACAATTGGGAAGGAAAGTAAAGACGTTAAACAGAAGCTTGAGCACACCAAGATACATTCACCATGCTGTACACAGACCCTTTGGGCATTTCCCTTTTCCTTCCTGTGTTCAGCTCTTTGTCTTTCCTGTTCTCCGACTCCAAGATATCACAGTGATATTGTAAACAAGCCCAAATTGGAGCTGGTGGAAACCTGTATATATCATATTAAAGCAGCAATCCTAAACAGGGGTTCCCAGGGGCAAAAAAAAAATAGCATGGAGAACCCACCAGTTCAAATGATGCAAATGAAACCCATGGCTAATTCGGGCAGGATTTCTGCTTTAAGCAACCAAAAACTCACTTTCCAAATAAAAGCTAGAGCCTCTGCTTCCCTGGAATGAACAACGAATGACTAACTGCTGGGAGACAAGATACAAGTAAACTCAAGGAATATACTGTACAAGAGATTAATTCTGCACTGAAAGGACGGTGCAGGCAAAAGCTGCCTTCAAGCACAGGAAGGCAAGATGAATAAAGTAAACGAATTCATATATGCTAGAAATATATATATATATATATATTTTTTTTTAAAGTACACTTATTTTATAGCAAGTTGGGAAAATGGGTCAAATGGTTTTCACTTAAATGACAATCCCAACATTTGTCTCTATCCCCGTATTTTGCCTACATGTTTTGGTGTACATTCCACTGCCACCCAGTGGACAGAGGCAGATGCCTCTCACTGCTACTATAGGCATATATTTTAAGGAGTATAAAGGGCAGCACAATCAAACTATCATTTACTTTATCAATGGCCCTCACAGTCCCATCTCCTAATTCCTGGGTTATCATTCAGGGAAGCAAAGAGCTAGAGAACGCAGTCGTAAAGCTATGCGCTTTGTAAACTTTCTAAATTACAACGACCCCGGCTTGTTTTGTTGTTTTAATTGCGGCTCCCGTTTCTGTGCCAGAAAATAGAGTCCAGCTGTATTATTTATCAGAGGATCTGAAGTGCAAAACTGCAAATTCACACTATATGGCCCATTGGTCAGAGTGAATAGACTTGGAAGAGGCCTTGCTGCTGTGGGTGAATTGAAGAAACGTGCCCAGATATCAGAGGACTCCATTCACTCGTAACAAAAGGCTAAACTTCTATCTCTTTTGTGCAGTGAAAGAGGAGAGGGAGGGGTGTAGAAATATCTTCATCTGCCAGCGCTCTTTCACTTCTCTTTAACACAACTCTTTGCAAACGACTTTGTAAAAAATTTTTTAACAGAAAATCGACAAAAAAAAACCCACATTTACACATTTGACACTGAAAAAGAGAGTGCTTACTAATTGGAGATAATTAAAACTTTTCCATGTGTCCTCCTCAAGATCTTTCCTGTTTTATTTGTCCCCAATATTCACATTACATGTGACAAAACTAGTCTTCTGAGCGCTGTGGTTTTCTCCGATGAAATGTTCCATTCATGGAACATGGTCTTGATTTCAACTAGTAGCTGTAAGGTTGTGTTCACAGGAGAATTGTGTTTTTATCAATCGTGGCTAAGAGATGTTAACATTGATAAATATTATCAGGGTGCCCCCATAACAGAGCGTTTAATAACCAGCCCATCCAAGCTTCCAATTTGGGATATGATCATTCATGGATAGAGGCGTTGTGAGGTTTGGTGCAGGAACAGCTAAGCTCTGCAACCTTTCTTCATGTTGATATGGAGTAGCCCGTATTGACTGATATTTCTGAAAGTATCTCCATTAAAAGGATTCTGTTTCTAACACTCATTCAAACAACATATTAGGTAAAACTTTGTAGATGAAGCTACATGGGAATTCTGAGATAATGGGTTTACGAAATCTTTAAAAATGTACTTGTAGATTACAGCACAATGAATCATTTGAAGGTGGATGTTGACTTATTAGAAGGTTTGCATGCTGGCTATGCAGGAAAAGAAATATAATTCATCACACATGCACATCCGTTATTCAGCAGTAAAACCCCAATGGGGAAGACGGTCAACAGATCACCATCACTGCCCAATTACAATATATTTCTGTCTTTTAGTGAATCAGTATTTTTGGGCTGCCTGTGGCCCCATCCTCTGGGTTAGTGAAATTAATATCAAAAAGGAGATGCACTTGTTTGGACAGAACTGTTATGAATTGATAAAATAATTGATTTAAAACACAATTGAATGCAACTCTTTTACAGTGAACAGAAGGTAAACATGAAAGAGAGCAGGTTTTATAAAAAATATCTTTGGCCAAAATATTTAGAGAGCTGCAAGAGAGAGAGAGAGAGAAAAGAAAACAGAAAGTGCACGCTCCATAGCGTATAAATGTATATTTAATCAAATGAAAGGGGAATGGACAAGTTCTCTGCTCTTTTCCTCTTCTTTTGGATGTGGTTCCTCCCGGGAATGCTGCCTGGACTCCCATACTTCAAGCAATGTTGAAAGATTTGTTCACTTGGGCTCTATCTTTGGAAGGGTTTATGAATGTTTATTGTATTGTTTGTCTTGTTTGTTTTAGTTACTAGTTTACCTTTTAATCTACATTCACAATTACATTATTTGCACTCCGTTTAATTTATATATTCATCGCTATTCTCAACAAGTTGTTGGTGGGTATTTTAGTTATTATCCATCCTTAATATATTTAACACCATTTAAGTATTAAAGCTATTTTGCAC
This sequence comes from Ascaphus truei, assembly GCA_036426205.1. NCBI lineage: Eukaryota > Metazoa > Chordata > Amphibia > Anura > Ascaphidae > Ascaphus > Ascaphus truei. Next base: position 24,421,590 of record CM071576.1, read on the forward strand.
ACATATTATCAATCCACAACCACCTTTGTTGGTGCTAATATATATATATATATAGTGGTTGACAAATCACCAAAAAATCTACTCGCCGCCTAGTACCAAACGTGTGCTGCTTGGGCCAATATTTACTCGCCAGGGGTTAAATCCAATTTGACGCTCGGGGCGAGCAAATGTATTAGGTTGTCGATACACTGTATATATATATATAGATATATAGAAGATATATAGGATTATATAGATTATATAGATAGAGATATAGTCTAGGATATATGGTGTGTATAGATAGATTTTTTCTCTTTTTTTTTTTTTTTTTTCTTTTACCTTTGTGTGTTTATATATATATATATATATATATAATCAATATAATATTATATTATATACTGTGAAATATAAATAGAATATATATATCTATATATATATATATGATATCTATATATATATTATTATATATATATATATAGATATATATATATATACAGTGTTCGACAAACCTATACATTTGCTCGCCACCGGGCGAGTGGATTAACCCCCGGCGAGTAAATATTGGCCCAAAGCACACGTTGTGTATTAGGCGGCAGGGGAGTAGATTTTTTGTGTGGCGATTAAAGATTTTTTGGTGATGTGTTGTGTGTAATATAATAAGTATATTATATATATAATATATCTATAAATAATATTCTCCAATAATATATATACAAAGATAGATAAAAAAAAGATCACTTGTGAGCACATTCACATGTCTTAGACATGTCTGCAACCCTGCCTTTCAACCATTATCACCTAGCATACAGTGTTCCCACTGCAGCAAGGGATTCTGGGAAATGACATGCAAATGAGCACACAAAGTGTCACCTTTTGTCTGGAATATCCATTCACATGGAGCCCATTTAAGCAAAAGCATCGCCATTCACATAGCTTTTAAGCATAGCATGAGACTAGGAAAGCAAGTCAAACCACTCACAGACATGTTTCAACCTTGATGGGTATCATCAGTGTGAGGTTGGTTTATACTTGCTTTGCAATATTTCTAGGCTAGGTTTGCGCTCCCCTGCCCTAAGGGTATATGTATAATTGTATAACTCACTTCAGTGAGTGAATGCCGAAATATTCTTCCAGACACGAAAATTCAGATGGACACAAACGACGGAGCGCTTGGCCACGCCCCCCGGCGGTTCAGCCAATGAGGGAAAACCTACCGGGTGACATCATGGCTGTGCCCCCGTCACTCCCCCGACACCCCCCTGTCTTTTCCCCTGCAGAGCGGGGAATTCGACTGCACGCGCCGCCAGCCTCGCAGGCGCGCGTGCCGCGCAGGCACTGGGGTCGTAGCCTTAAATGCATTTGTAAGATTTTAAGCATACCCCCGTCTGCCCCACCCAAATCCTATTCCCCGCTAAACATTTAGCCACGCCTAAAGGCCAAATTATACACACATACCCCGCTAAACGTTTAGCCACGCCTAAAGGCCAAATTACTGTATATACACACACACACACACCAGAGCTGAACCACACTATTTTCAACTCCAGGTTCCCAAAATACTTAATAGTTAAGTTACAGTTATTACTTTGTGTTTTTTTTATTTTTTAAAGGGGATTTAAATGGCCATCCAATAGTAAGCCACAACCAATGATGATGCCCCCGAAGGAGATTTAAACCCGGTAACGTCAGTGTATAATCCACTGGGCGTTCTGTGAAGTCGGTGTTCAGAACTGATGCTACAGGTCTCACTTGGGTCTACATTCTGTTCAATTTCTCGCAAGAGTTTTTTGCACAACTTTAACGCTTATTATGGGAATATTTCCATTTCGTGTAACCCAATGATATTTCAGTACGCTTTCTTTATATATATATATATATATATATCTATATATAAAGAATATATATACCCTCTCTAATAGCGTGTCTGAGATCAGATGCATTGTAAGGAACCCCAACCCTCTCTAATAGCGTGTCTGAGATCAGATGCATTGTAAGGAACCCCAACCCTCTCGAATAGCGCGCCTGAGATCAGATGCATTGTAAGGAACCCCAACCCTCTCTAATAGCGCGTCTGAGATCAGATGCATTGTAAGGAACCCCAACCCTCTCTAATATCGTGTCTGAGATCAGATACATTGTAAGGAACCCCAACCCTCTGTAATAGTGCGTCTGATATCAGATGCATTGTAAGGAACCCCAACCCTCTGTAATAGCGCGTCTGAGATCAGATGCATTGTAAGGAACCCCAACCCTGTCTAATAGCGCGTCTGAGATCAGATACATTGTAAGGAACCCCAACCCTCTGTAATAGTGCGTCTGATATCAGATGCATTGTAAGGAACCCCAACCCTCTGTAATAGCGCGTCTGAGATCAGATGCATTGTAAATTATTTTGTATTTGGTACAATTTTCACCTAAATGTTGCAGGAAACCCTTTGCGGATGCCTGAGAACCCTGGTGGGGGGGGGGGGGGGACAGCTCTAGACCAATTCATTTTAAATGAACTTTTATTAATAACATTTCTATCACTTATATTTTACAGCTATTAACGATGCTTTCCTTTACACTCCTATGGAACAGCTACTAATTATAGCAATTAATTATTTTATTTAACAAGGGTTATACACAACTAGGCAATTGATTAGCTATAAAAGATTAGCAGATGCGCTGGTCAGTTTGTACATGTATATTATATGCATATTATCATTATAACATACACACACTTTGGGATCCTTCCTTTCCTATACACATCTCGTTTCTTTAAGGCAAAACATTGAACAAAAGACTTCCAATAGCAGAGTACGCGAACACCCCACTTTGGAGTTTTTCTGTATTTACGTTGCGTTGGGAATGGGGGAGAGCAGTAACAGCGAGCGCTTTGATGTATTGAGAGACATTCACAAATATTTCTTCAGTATCCATGAACTTCTTTCTGCCATTCAAAATTCTATGTAACCATTCATTAACAAAGTCCCCTTTTAACTCATCCCTGACATAACCCTGCCCTATTCAGAAATGCAAGAGAGGGCTCGAGTCTTTCAGCGATTCCCCGAGTTAACAAGCCGTGCCCCTTCAACATCACTTTCATAATGTATCTTAATTATATTTGAATATTAAGGCTGTGAAGCCTTGTGAAATACAGAATGCTCCCCCTAAGCTAATATTTCCAGTGGGAGCAGGCGGGGTGCAGGAAAAGTTGCATCTAGGCTGATGAATGGCGATCATCTTTAATGAGTCCCATATATATATATTTTTTTTTCTCTCCAACGGCTGGAAAGTTTTCATGTAAGAAGCGTGCGAAAGAAAGTGGCGGGAAGCTGCCCAATTAGACAAAGCAGGCGGGACTGGATCTTTAAGTACATAACCAGAACATGGACTTTTGGCGTTAGTGCTACTCACGGCACAAACCCCTGTTTAATCTATCATTAAGAGCCGGTGACCCAGAAGTAAATGTAAAGCAGATCCTTCCTTCCTCCCATGCCCAGACTCACATCGTTTTCTAACTGGGGATGGCCTGGAGCATTAGCAGCCTGCCAGGGTGTCTCTAATCTCAGTGCGGCACTGTGTATGTGCATTGGGACCAAGACATTCATGTTTAACATCTTTAAACTAGGGAACCTCCTCCCCGCTTAATGGACACAAAGAAAGCCAGGGAAATGGGTATATGAATGTGCAGACACCTAGGGCTCTCTATGTGTGTTTAACCGTTCGCAGTCTGTAACGCATCACTCTGCTCGTCCATCTGGCAGTGTAGGAGTTAAAGGTTACAATGTGAACCCGAACGCAAAGAAACTCTTGTAAATTTCCAGCGTCCCGTTTGTTTCATTACTTCTGCTTTAAAAGTCAGAAGACACGTTTAATCATAGAAGAAATTAAAATAATATACATCACTTCCTATGAGAGGAAGCAGCAGGTCACCTATCCCGAATCGCGCGCGTGCACGCATGCACACACGCACACACGCACGCATGCACACACACAAAGGTCTCTGTTATGGTAAACAAAAGAATCACTGTGGATGGGATTAAAAAATTGGTTAAAAACAGATATTAGGAAAACTGTTTTCGAAATAACGTTAGTCGCATTACATGTTAAATGCCAAACTAATCCAATTTAAATAAAAAAAAGTGTATTTTTTATGTATAATTAGTATTAATAAATAAAATGTAGTGTAATATTTTTAATAGCCATACTGTGAAAATAACACATTCTGATCATCTATACAATGAAACATCCGTGCTGCATCAAATACATTTGTGGTTCATACAAAGCAACTTAACTCTGCACGAACAACATAAACAGACTTTTTAAGGTGTATGTCAGGTTCAACTTGGCAGCTGATGTTGATGCAGCTTCAACTTTTTCTTTTAAGAACGGATGCAATTTTTTCAGTACACCCCATTTACATCTGTGTCCCGTGCATCCCATGTGCGCGCACCAATACACCGGACTAAAAAAAAATATTGTGACATTTAAAGTGTGCATTGAGAAAAAAGGTTCTTACGTACTCTAGGCGTACACAAGCGCAGTCTAATTTGTGATTTCTGTGCATCAATATTACTCCACAAATTCCATTTGCGATGCTGCGTGGAGTTTAAATGTGCTTTATATAGTTCAATTCATTATTTTATTGATGGCCACTAAACTAGCAGCATTTTAAACCTCAAACTCCCAAACTCACGGGAGATCTAAGATTACTTTGGAATTAATTCAAGTGTCTTGCCTCCCTGCATTGATTACACAGGGTCATCTCTATCCCAAAAGATGCATCCTTATTTTGCTATAAGTTTAACATCATAGAGGACGGTCATGATTTTAGCTGCAAATTCGTAACTTGGCTCTTAGCCTAAAACAAAACCTCTAAATTTGAAGCGGGCGATCTTTAATACGACTGCATTACAACCACAAGAGACTCCTCCAAAACACTTTGTGCAAATACAGTATCTACATACCTCACATACAGTGGTGATAAAAGGGTTTGTGAACCGCTTAGGATTTCACATATTAGATCTTAATTTAAGTCCTAATAATAGATAAAGATAACCTGATCAAACAAATGACACAAAAACATGATACTTTTTCAACATTTATTTATCCACAAATGATTCAACATTCAATATCCATGTGTGAAAACATATGTGAACCTTTAGATTCAGTACCTGGTGACCCCTCTTGAGCAACAATGACTTCAACTAAGCGTTTCCTGTAGCTGCTGGTCAGTCTCTCACATCGGTTTTGAGGAGTTTTGGCCCATTCCTTCTAACACAACTGCTTTAACTCTGTGACATTTGAGGGCTTCCTTGCATGGACCGCTCGCTTCAAGTCCTGCCGCAACATTTCAATGGGGTTTAGGACCGGACTTTCACTTGGCCATTCTACAATAGGGAATTTCTACTTCTGCAGCCACTCTTTTGTAGATCTGCTTGTATGTTTAGGATCATTGTCTAAGCTGCATGACCCACTTTCGCTTCAACTCATGAATAGATGGACTGACATTCTCCTCTAGAATCTTCAGATACAGTGCAAAATTCATGGTTGTGTCATTCAGGTTCTGAGGCAGCAAAGTAGCTGCAAACCATCACACTCCAACCACCATGCTTGACGATTGGAATAAGGTTCTTCTGTTCAAACTAAGTGTTTGGTTTTCGCCAAACAACGTTTCTCATTGAGGCCAAAAAATTCTACCTTTGACTCGTCTGTCCAGAGAACATTGTTCCTTAAGTCTTGTGGATCATCTATGTGCTCTTTGGAGAACTTCAGATAGCCAGCAATGTTCTTTTTAGAGAGCAGTTGTTTCCTCCTGGCTATCCTTCCATGAACACCATTCTTGTTCGGTCTTTTTCTGATAGTTGAGTCATGAACACTCACATTAGCGAAGGTGAGAATGGCCTGCAGATCCTTGGATGTTGCTCTGGGATTCTTTGTGACTTCCTGGATGATTTGCCGGTTTGTTCTTGGAGAGATTTTGGTAGGACGATCCCTCCTGGGCAGAGTGACTATGGTCTTGAACTTTCTCTATGTGTAGACTGACAGTGGATTGGTGGAGCCCCAAATCCGTAGAAATGCTTTTCTGAGGTCCTCAGTGTTTCCACACACCTGTATGGTGAAGACCAAACTCGCAATGTTTCTGATCTTTATATAGGATGGGGCCTCCCAAACTCACCCCTGAAGATCTACCTAATTAAACACCTTATTCTAATTATCCCCTTTTAATTTAGCTGACAAAACCAGGGTTCACTACCTTTTGCACATACCCTGACTCTTAATTACTAATTGTTTTTCTAATTCATACATTATTTTGTTTCAAAAGACATGGAATTGGTTAATATAAACCCTATTGGATATTTAAGAGAAGACTAGTTTTGATTCAAGAAGATTACAAAACTAAGGAATTTCCATAATTATCATTTGGGTTCACAAACTTTTTCTCGCCATTGTACATTTATTCCAGATGTAACTGACCAAAAGGACATTTATTCAACCACAATTGAAATGTATACACAAACACGCAATCAAATGTAATGAGTACAACATAAACCGACACTAAACCACTCAACACATGACCCACAATTAATGACCCCATTCTAACAAAGATACTAAAGCAGATACAGAGATTTCATCTGCCTGTACCCTTCAGAACTCCCAAAGGTCCAGGTAGAAGCCCCATTGAATCTGTACCTTGCACCATGCCAAGGATTCCCCAATTCTGTTTGAACCTGCATGAAATGTTAGACACCTGCTAATACTACATCTCAGATCTGGTGTATTTCTGACATGCATATCAGAGAAAAATAAAATGCATTTTGGGTGCATCACTAAGTACTTCGACAATCGGATGCCAAGATAGACTCTTGCTGTCAATTTAATAAAGAAAAAATAAAATAAATAAACACTATTTCTAGAGTTTATTAAACAGGCCCCAGAGATGTGCAGAGGTTCTCACCCTCTGAACCAGCATCCCCAGACAGACAATGCGTGTGGATAAAACGAATATTGCCCACATACATTATCACTGCACTGCTTATTTGTGCTAATTCCTAAGGCTACGGCCCCGCTGTCTGCGCAGCACGCGCGCCTGCCAGGCTGGCAATAACATGGTTAGCTTATTTGAGAGGGTAAGCAGGCTGTTGATGTGGCCTACGTAAAACATGGCTTTTAAAACGGTGCCACACAAGAATGAAATGTACAAAATAAATTAAATTGGTCTGGGTAAACTATTTGCACCTGGATTAAAAACTGGTTGAAAGATAGACAGCAGAGAGTTGTCATATATGGAACCTTTTCAGATTGGGCTAAAGTTGCAAGTGGAATACCTGACTGTTTGGTACAGGTGCCAGTGCTTTTTAACTTGTTTATTAATGACCTTGAGGTTGGCATAGACGGCAAAGTCTCCATCTTGGCCAACGACACTAAATTATGTAAGGTAGTAAAAGCAGAGCGAGATGTAATTTCACTACAAAAGGACGGATAAACTGGAAGCTTGGGCAGGTAAATGGCAGATGAGGTTTAATACAGATACATTTAAGGTTATGCATTTGGGAAGCAAGACTAAGCAGGCTGCAAACAAATTAAATGGGACAAAATGAGGGTGACCCTTGATGGGGAAGGATGTCGTAGTGGATGTACAGTAGACAACAGACTTGGGAATATTGCTCATTGTCAGGCAGTAACTGCAAAGTGTAATAGGATATTATCTTGCATAAAAAACAGGGTATGAATGGAAGCCACTGAATAAATCTTTAGTAAAACCACACCGTGAATATGGCGTACAGATTTGGGCACCACTAAAAAAACAAAAAAAAATATGCAACTGGAAAAAGTGGAGAGAAGAGCCATCATATTATTAGAGGAGATGGAAGTTACGATTTATGAGGAAAGGCTAGCCAAATTATGTTAGTTTACATTGGAAAAGAGGCCTCTAAACCGTGAATATGATAACTATTTCCAGATGTATTCTAGGTCAATACAAGAAACATACAAGGTAACATTTCATCCCAAGGAGTATAGAAATGGCACAGGGTTATCCCTTGAGCGTAGAGGAAAGGAGATTTCACTAGCAAAGGTACGGGTTCTTTTACAGGAATGGGTTAAAATGTGGGATTTATTACACATGGAGACTGTGATGGCAGATACAATAGATATCTTTAAGAAATATTTAGTCATCTATTAAGAAGGGGGAAAAAAAGTATACAGAGATATACCAAACACGTTAAACATAGGAAGGATGTTGATTCAGAGAGAAATCTGAGTGTCATTACTTGAGTCAGGAACAAATTTATTTTCCCTTATGATATATAAATAGCTGTATTACTTGTTTTTTTGTTTGCCTTCCTGTGGATAAATATAAATACAAAATTAGTATATCAGTCGACTCACTTTTGCATAGGTTAAGCTCAATGGACAGGTGTCGATGGACTATATATTTTTTAATTATTTTGCCCCAGAATACAGCCCTCCATTTTTGCTTTGATACAGATGCCCTGTGTGTTTAGATCCCAATCAAATGGTAATTGGCGATGCTCCCACTAATAAATCAAATTACAACATATTCAGCCGCCTGTGTTTTTCTTATTTATAATCTCTTTATGGTTTAAAAAAAAAAAAAAAAAAATTGGACACAAACATTGCACAACAGAACTATTATTTCATCATTGTTGATTTTTTTTTTTTACCATCCACAAAAAAAAAATATATAAGCAAGATTTGTTTGCAAAAAAAAAAAAAGACTTGGAAAGGGGACAAACTATTTCTAATTGCAAATTTAATCTGGCTTGGAAACATTTAGTTCGCATTTCTCCATAACCTATACTATACTTTGATCTGGATTTGGCATTGAAGCGGGTTACTGAGATAGGGGGGGGGGGAGGACAATTTTAATCAAGCAAAAAGGAATCGTTTTGGGAAAAGATTGGTGCCGATGTATTTATTTTATTTTGAGCATTAAAGAAATTGAAAGTGAAGGAACAAGCGACTCAAGTGGACATTACTATGCAAATTCTATCCCTTTCCAAACAGAAATAAGGAGAAAAGATTTACATCCTCACGTTATTGAGCACACTGAGCTGCGATCCGGCCCCCCTTAAATCCTTGCTGGTTTAGTGAGATGACCCTTGCCCGGGATGCCTGTTTTTGCCCTGTCTGCTTTACTTAAGCTATTAGGCCTTATATGGGAACAGCTGCACTGGGGACAAGTTAAAACACATTTCATCTTGGTGGCATCTAATCCTGTGCCTGGTACAGGGAGCATGGAAGAGTAAGTGTCAGACCTGAACAATGCCGGCTTTGCTGGAACAGATGCTTTTTTCCCTTGCAGCTGTAAAAACCTTGGAAAAATCCAGGACTCCAGTGTCTGGTCACGGAACATGCACAAAACCAGGCATACGATTTGCCACTCAGAGCAAATGTTTGCAGCGCAGTCTCATATGCTTCTCTGAAACATTCATAGGGATTTATTTCTTCCTTGGGACTATAGAGCCATGTAATTCCTTCAGGGGGCAGCCTCACTTAGCAACATATAGCAGACTTGCAATAAAGGGAAGGCACTCGGGCCTGTAACAGTTTTTCTGCTATTTTACACGTGTGTCACGAGTGAATATGTGCCAATACTGCGTATTATACATGGTTTGCTGCTTTACTTTGGCGGAATCTAGATGCTCATAGCTAGCAGAGGATAACATCCAATCCTACAAAGAACACGATGGGGTCTTTACAAGGGGAGCCTGGAAAAGAGTACATCAGTGTCTCTTAAATAAGTCCGCAATTTCAAGTGGGGATAGGAGATTTGTATGAAAGATTATAAGCTCCTTGGGGCAGGGCCCTTCCTACCTACTGTACCAATGGATGTTACTGCTGTCATTTTATTACATTCGTCTTCACCGCAGGATAAGGAGGCATATCGTAAAAAAAATCTTATTATGAAAGGGTATATTTTGGACCAGTTAAGACAGACTACACCTTTAAATGTCTTATAGACAATGAGTTAGTTTATCACAGAGAGACAGAGAGACAGAGAGACAGAGAGACAGAGAGACAGTGACTGTGGGTGTGGGGCAGTGGCTGTGGGACAGTGACTGTGGGTGGGGGACAGTGACTGTGGGTGCGGGGCAGTGGCTGTGGGGCAGTGACTGTGGGTGGGGGCAGTGACTGTGGGTGTGGGGCAGTGGCTGTGGGGCAGTGACTGTGGGTGTGGGGCAGTGGCCATGAGTGTGGGCTATTGAAATGCTTCATTTAAGAGGTGAGTTTTAAGGTTTGACTTTAAGGTGGGGAGAGAAGGTGCTTGGTGTATACGGAGTGTGAGGGCGCTTCACAGGGAATGAGGAAGTTGTGAGGCAGGGAGGCCTGCTGGCAGTACGTTACAATAATCCAGGCGGGAGAGGATAAGGGTGTGCGTTGGAGTTTTAGCAGTAGCGTGACAGAGCAAAGGGCGGATTTTGGCATTATTACAGAGGAAGAAGTGCCGAGTCGAACGTCTCTCCTGGGCAACGCGCTTTGGTCGATAGATGGTAGTACCATTTGCCATGATGGAAATAGGGGGATATTGGGCCAGGTGTAAGGACTAATAGGAGGAGCTCAGTTTTAGGCATATTAAGTATAAGGCGGCGGAGCGACTCCCGCGAGGATATAACCAGGAGGCAACCCGAGACTAGGGACTGGACTGCAGGAGTGAGGGTCGGGTGGATAGATGTGTGTGTGTGTGTGTGTGTCTATCTGTCTGCCTGCCTCTGTGTGTCTGTCTGTGTGTCTGTCTGTCTGCCGGTCTGTGTGTGTGTGTCTGATTCATCTGAGATTATGTCTAAGGCCAAAAGAGTTGATGACTTCACCAAGTGATAGTATGGAGAGAGAGACAGAGAGACAGAGAGACAGAGAGACAGAGAGACAGAGAGACAGAGAGACAGAGAGACAGAGAGACAGAGAGACAGAGAGACAGAGAGACAGAGAGAGAGAGAGAGAGAGAGATCCCAGGACAGAGCCCCAAGGTAAAACCAGCAGACAGATCACCAGGAGACTCAGACATGATGGCAGCAGAGACGGAGACTGTGCGATGGGAGCGGTGTCAGGAGAACCAGGACAGCGCTTTGTTGCGGATACCAAGACTAGATTGTGACGGGAGGGGGTAACCAGGCTCTCTAAATAAAGGTCAAGCCCGTTTTGGTTACCCCTGTTCCGTGTATAAGGGCCCCAGAGAGTCAGCTCTTGGACCCAGTAACATTGTATCACGGTGTTATACTGTCTGTAATAAAAGTATTTGTTGCGTTTTCCCCTTTCCGGGTGTACCAGCCAGCAGGGGATTCTAGGGGACGAGATTCAGGGGGGGTGGGGGGGTTGCGGAGGAACCGTTGACAGAATGTGCCTAGGAGTTTGGGGTCCGGAGTTGTCGGTTCCCCTAAAAATGGGATCCCTGATTCTCGGACACATGTAGGCACATTGTCCCGCAATATCTCCCCTTGAAAACGCAAGCGCGACTCACCACTAGGGCACCCTGCTTCAGCACAGCCCAGAAAGGAGAATGAGGCACAGGGATAAACATGTATTCCTGTAGCAGAGGGAATCCCTGGGTTACGGGGGGTACCCCAGCTACTGCCAAGGTGACCCACAACCAGTATAGGGTTTGTCTAACCGTATGTAAGGTTAGGGGGGACTCTGAGAGTCCAGACTGAGTCCAAGGGAAAGTGTGTGGGAAATAAGGCAGATAGAAATAAAACTACAATATTTTTCCTGTCTGTCCCCTGTACCCAGAGACTCAGAAGTGTATTAAAATACACTTTAATATAATGTAATGTGCTTTTACATTCGGAACCGATGTCCAAACAGGCTGCCCGAGCTAACCCATAGGCGCCGGTAAGTCTGCTGGACATCGGAGTTCAAAGCAGCCAGAGGAAGCCCAGAGGTGTGGATAGCATTTGGTCAGCGGGGAAAGGCGGAGTACCAGGTCCGGAGATCAATGGCAGTCCTCCGGGATACCGCTTGTTCTGCCAGACCTGGTGGACCCTGCCCAGCGGGGGGCATTGAGATAGCCAGGGAGAGAGGCGGCAGGGAGAGAGGTGGCGGGGAGAGAGGTAGGGAGAGAGGCGGCAGGGAGAGAGGCGGCAGGGAGAGAGGTGGCAGGGAGAGAGGCGGCAGGGAGAGAGGCGGCAGGGAGAGAGGCGGCAGGGAGAGAGGCGGCAGGGAGAGAGGTGGCAGGCTTGCGCATGGCTCTTAGCTATTTTTAATTTCCCGCTGACCGGGCTTATCTAGCTGGCTTGGCTCTAATTGGCTGCTTGGGAAAGTTCCCACGCGTTGATTGGCTGTTCATTTTTGTGAATGAAACTGGAAATACTATAAGAATCGATGAGCCAATCAGATTTGAGGTCTCCGGTAGTAAGAGCGCGGGCGGCTTTTCTTGTGTGAATAGCAAAGCAACCGACTTCGGTTGTGAGCCTGAAAAGCGCCCGCCAGAGTCTCAGTCCAGCTTTCTGCGCCCAAGTTCTCAGAATCGAACGTAGCGGTCGCGCTTGGGGTTTTTATGCCGATTTGAGTTCCAGGAGATTTGGACTAACTCGCGGTCCGGAGGGACCAAGTTCTCAGAAGACTGGACTCTGCACAACAACAACTTTGCTAATCTGAGAATGTAACTTTCCAAATGCTGTGATTATTTGTACTCTTCCTATCCCCCAATACCTGGGAAGTCTCTCCCCCTGCATCTCACTATGCCCTCCCTATCCCCCAGTACCTGGGAAGTCTCTCCCCCTGCATCTCACTGTGCCCTCCCTATCCCCCAGTACCTGGGAAGTCTCTCCCCCTGCATCTCACTATGCCCTCCCTATCCCCCAATACCTGGGAAGTCTCTCCCCTTGACAGAGAGACAGAGAGACAGAGAGACAGAGAGACAGAGAGACAGAGATTTCATTTTTAAAACATTTTTTAAAGACTTACTTCTTATACATGAATACTCAGACAAGCAATATGTACCTAATCACACACAGGCTGTATGAATGGCAGAGAGCTATAATAACCTCTAGTAGTTAGAGATCTATCAAACATTTATTTTAATAAGTTCTAAGTGCAGTTAAATACAGTTACAGAAAATCACTAGATATCATAAGGTTTGATTGGAGTCTATAATAACACTATAAACAAATAATAAAAGGCCTGCTGTTGACATAGTTTAGGTTTGCTCAGCTGTAGAGATGAGGTGTCGGCCACCAGTGTTGATTTTTTTCCTCTCCGTGGGAAAGTTGGTTAAACATTATGACACGGTCAGAGCAGAGGGCAACAGTATTAGTGGAGCTGTCTGAGAGGTTAGCAGTGGGATGTAGTTCTGCCGGTTATGTGACTGTTTTGGTTAATTGCAGCACAGAACCAAGGTAACAAGTTTTAGGAACTCAACAGCCTGTTCTAGTCAGGTCTTACCGGATGTGCGCACATCATGTAAGGTCCCAAAACCCCTGCCCCCCCCGTCCCTCCCCTCCCAACCGATCAGGTTTTCAGGATATCCCTGCTATGCACAGGTGAGTGCAGATAAAAGATGGCCACTGTGTGAAGTGGGAGGAGATACTTTTAAACAGACCTGTTGGGGGGGCTTGAGGACGGATTGAGCACCCCTGTTCGTTACTGGTAAGGCATCTTTGGTCTACTTCGTGATGAAGATAATACTTTTCAATATTTATATATTTTTAAACACATATACACATATTTTAAACCTCTCAAAATGGTCCCCTTTACCACGTGTCCTCCAGCATTTAGGCCAAGTACCCTTTTCTGCCGACCATCACAAGGAATCACTGTACGCCAGAGGGAAAAGTCCCATTTTCTATGCTGCTACTTACACCAAATAAGATTATTATAACGGATTTCAAAAACAAAAATCAGTCATACAAACAATAAAATGAATAGGGAAGGGGGCGGGGGGCGGGGGAGAGAGAAACCATCCTGTATGTGCAAGAAATACCTAGGAGCGTTTTACAGCACGAGTAACAGATGAATGAAGAAAAGGTTTTGCTGAACACAGTACGAGTAACCAGGAGTATCTACTCTCGCTGGCGCTTGCATTACAGGCTGAGCGGCGTACGAATGTAACATAACATGACACGTTCCACAGAGGAAGCTGCATTTATGAACACGAAGCAGCAGAGACTGCTGCATTCTTTCAGGCCAAGGTTCATGTTAACAGGAACCGGCCGCCTCCAGCACCCCCAGCGCAATAAACCTGCCCTTCTGCTGCAATTTTACACATCCACCGTAATAACGGTGCTGAAAGAGGGGGGGGGGGCAAAAATGTATTCTAATTATCCAAAGTAAACAGGCGCGGGCTGTAGAAAATGCTGTTGCATTCATATTAAAATGGGGGGTGCCACTTCTAATGAATGCGATTCATCCCTGGGCACAAAGCCTTACCGCACTAAACTCAGTCAACTGTTGCTCTTGCTTACATATTCATACTGCTTTAATAGCGCTACTAAAAAAAAATGCCAATTGGCTTTCTATACACCGACATTTCTCACACATAATGCACTTTTTGAAAAAAAATCAACACATGATATGAAAGGGTTTTGGGTCCTTTTCTCCTTTTCATGGCGCTTTTTTTTTTAATTCTGTTTGCAGTAATCTGCCTTTCACTTTCTCATTGCTACAGAACAAACAAGGGGGGTGAGCTCTTTGAAAAGAGGCTCAGTGTGTAATGGCTCCGCTAGAATTAATTTAACTGCACCAAATCCATTGAGCACCCGGGCTTTTTTTTTTTTATTTCCCCCCCCCTCTCTCTCTCCTCGCTCCTCTCAAATCATTTCGAGATGAGTGCAGCCCACTGCCTTTGTAATCCCCGCAAAGCACTTAAAGTGCTCAGTAGGTGTTCATCGCGACCATCTGGTCAAAGGCAAAACAAGCTGCTGATTCTGCCTTTGAATAGAACGCAGCAAAGTGCGAATTAGTCTCTTCAATTAGCACTATTACAACCTGTCAAGTGCATATTGTTAACTGGGATTATTACAGTACTGGTCACCATTGCAATTATGGAGTCCCTGCCTTTTCTTGCGTGGTTGGGTTTTCCAGAAGTGGACGTGGCTCCCGTAAAGATAACGCTATTTGAAAGTGGCGACCTGCGCTTCCACGCTGGTCCTTGTGGTTTTTTTTTTTTTTTTTAATTTTACGCTCGCCTGTACCAGGGAGTCCTGCCCGAGCTGCTACACTGTCCCACAATCACCGTCTCTTCCCACCTTTAAGACAAAGACCGCGTCCATAGGCCGTGCGCGCCGCAAACAAAAGGCCATACCTCAAAGAGGACGGCCATAGAGTGCGCGATGGCGCGGGTGATTTATTTATTTTTTGTCGCGTGATGGTCGGGTCTCGTGCGCGGTTCAGCCAACGAGGGCGAACGGCTCACGTGACGTCACGGGCACCACTCTTGCACGCCTCGTCGCGTCTCCTCCTCCAGATCCCACAGGCCACGGATCGCCTCGGCAGCAGGCGCGCGTCCTATACCAGAGGTCTAACCTTAAAGCTCACTGCATAATTAAGCTCTCCAATAGGATAGACAGTGGGGTAGCCAACTCCGGTCCTCAACGGCCACCAAGAGGTCAGGTTTTCAGGATCTCTACTTCAGCACAGGTGGCTCAATCAAAGCCTGAGCCACCTGTGCTGATGAATGGATATACTGAAAACCTGACCTGTTGGTACTCCCTTGAGAACCGGAGTTGGCCCTCCTGGCCTAGCCTAATGGCTACTGTTACATACCCACAGTCCCTCCTACCAATGACTGCCATCTACTGCACTTATTCCCTCACCTGCTGCCTCTAAATTTCCCATCATACCACTTGGATTGTAAGCTCTCTGGGGCAGGGATTTCCTTTCCTATTGTCTGATCTTATTTGTTGCACTTATTGTACTATAATTCCCTGTACTGTCTTTCTTGTAAAGTGCCAGGTACAGCTGTAGGCGCAATATAAAGCTATACATACAATTGTGAGCGACGAGTCATTTTGTCCAGTGACAGATGGACAGAAAATGGCTGTGGAATTAGGGCTCACTCCCACTGCCAAAGCCGCAAGTCAGTTGGAGAAGGTGTTTCGGCTTTCTACAGGCGACAAAGGCGGCCATGTTTGTCATTTGTGTGTGTGTACCCGTCTCAAAATAAAAAATGAAAACTCGCGCCGCTCTGGGTCCGGGGATCGCAGATGAGCTCAGAGGAAACCACTGGTTCGGATATTTTAGAAATGTGCACTCTAATTTTGAGGGGGGGTGGGTAGGGGGAACTTGCCACTTTAAGAATTTAAGAGGCGTTGCTAGAACTGAAGGGTTGAGATATAATGGTGATATATGTCGGAATTGAACAATTATATGACATGATGCTTGTATTGAACACAGCACTAAAATAATTCATATATTTTTCACTCGCCTGCACAAAAGGCCAGATTTACTTAACAGTGCTAAGCCATAACACACTGTAAAGCCCCAGTCCAAACTGCAACATATATGAGTGGCCATGAAGCAAAAACAATTTGACATTTCATACGTTCTTTCCATTTCTAGCAGTTGTTTCCCAACAGAACTAACTGCAAAGAGCATCAAATGTCACAAAATATGCAGAAAATACAAACAGAGGCTGCGGGACAGCTGGGGTAAGATGCAGCCACCGCAGTAATGTTACAGTAATGCGGGACAGCTGGGGTAAGATGCAGCCACCGCAGTAATGTTACAGTGATGCGGGAAAGCTGGGGTAAGATGCAGCCACCGCAGTAATGTTACAGTGATATGGGACAGCTGGGGTAAGTAAGATGCAGCCACCGCAGTAATGTTACAGTGATATGGGACAGCTGGGGTAAGATGCAGCCACCGCAGTAATGTTACATTGATGCCGGACAAATGGGGTAAGATGCAGCCACCGCAGTAATGTTACAGTGATGCGGGACAGCTGGGGTAAGATGCAGCCACCGCAGTAATGTTACAGTGACGCGGGACAGCTGGGGTAAGATGCAGCCACCGCAGTAATGTTACAGTGATGCGGGACAGCTGGGGTAAGATGCAGCCACCGCAGTAATGTTACAGTGATGCGGGACAGCTGGGGTAAGATGCAGCCACCGCAGTAATGTTAC